>MU225564.1:351002-372691 GCA_018584345.1 Thuja plicata
ATGATTGGCTAGAGAAGGATTAATGAATTTAGAAAATAAACAAAATATGTTTATTTAATAAATAGAGGAAAATGCTCAAAATTAAATAAATAAAATTTATTTAATTTAAAAGAGAAAAAGGGTAAATGAATTATCTAAATAAATAATAATATGTATTTAAATAATAGAGGAAAAAGACTTAAAATCAAATAAATCAAATTTATTTGATTTTAAAAGGCTAAGTGAATTAATTAAATTAATAATTTAACTAATAGAGGGATTAAGACATTTTTTGATGTCTACACCACTATCATCCTTGACTTCAGTATCCAGTGGATCATTACCTTTTTCTGCACCAACTACTATCAATTCTCACTAAAGAAACATTTACAGTTGCCTCCTATGACTTGGTTAGGCTTAGCCCAGTAGTAGGTTGAGCCTGATGCTCAGTTCCTACTAGTCAAGATGTAGATTCCAGAGACTTATCCTTGCCCAGAGATAAGATGTTCTATATAGTTGATTTGGGTAGGTATGCCATCACTTAAACTCCTATCTATTTGGTGTTGGTTTCTTCAATAGTTTCCACCTTAGGTAATTATACATCATTAGTCTTTACCTTGGGGTCTATACTTGGTACGTCTGCCTTATCTTCTTTCTTGATTTCAAAGACTATCTTACATATCTTTGTCACCACATGCACCATATCCTCTCTTCTCTTGTTCAATATCTGAAAGGTCTTGAACCTTGGAGTGTGATTGTTTTCATATTTGGTCATGGCCTCTTTTACCTCTTTATTTGTCATAGTATGCATGACTTACCTCAAGTTTTTTTCTCTAATATCCTTTTCTGTTTGGACTCCATTGCTCTAGCAAATACATATTGCCTTGAATAGATCTTTAGTCATATGACTCTTCAATTTAGATGGATCATACTTCCATCTTGTCATTTTCTCTACAACTTCTTCCTCAATCTGCTTCTATTCATCCTTAGTTTCGGAAGCATATTTCAGTGATTTTAGATAACTCATACCACTACCTTCTCTTAGTTCTTCAATTTTCTTCTCAAAGGTAGGTGGGGGTTTCTTGAATATGACTGTATCTTCTTCTTCATCTTCCTTAGGAAATATAATTTTCCTTCTAGATCTTCTTGTAGTGACGACAACGGTAGAGATCTTTGTATTCTTCTTGGGGTCTACCTTCTTAATCTTCTTAGTAGGTTCATTTTCTATCTCTTCCTCTTCCTTTTTAGGTTCATCATCTTCTATCTTAATTTCATCTTCTTTTCTTTCAAAGATAGAATCAGGAGAGTCTGAAGTCTTGCCATACTTCTTTCCAAACTTCTCTAACCTCTTCTTTCCTCTTATCAAAATCTTAGGAATCTCAATTTCCAATAAAAATTTTCTCTTGGATTCTTCATAGGTACCAAAGTATGGTGCTTTTGGGTTAACAAGATCATTCACAAGAGCCTCAATGGTGCAGTGTACCCATGACTGTCACTGATTGATAGTCATCCTCCAAGTTTCATGTTTGTAATAAAGGGATTGATCTTAGAAGATCATCTGATTTTGGTTTTGGATCCATGAGTGTGTGATAAAGGATCTCTAAGGCAATCTTATGATCTTAGAGATGCCTTAGTCCATTTGGATCACCTAGTCAGGCTTATGTTGCTTTGAGCATGTTTTTATGTTTTTAGAGTTCTTAGTGTTAATTCCTTTGGATCCATGTCATTTTAGGCATTTCATGTCAAGTCGATAGGTTTGGATTCATTCCAAAAGTCTTCAAGGGAAAAAAGACAAGACTTTTCCAAATGTTGCAAAGTTTTCAAAAAAAGTTGCTCGAGAGTTACAAGATGGAAGCCCAACAGTCATAGGGAATTTTGGATCGATCTAATTTCACATTTGAAGTGTTCTTAAGTGCTTACTTCAAACCTACCTGGTTCAAAGTTCTGTATTGAAACTTTCATGCATGGGAAATGGAATATGAAGAGTTTTTCTAAGCATTTCTGAGTTGCACGACTGTATCTAGTATGAACTTGGGAAACCAATTTTATTTTTTGAAATTATTATGTTTTAGTCTCACTTTTTAGTTGGTTAGAATTCATTTAGTTTTTATTTGATAGGTTTTTTATTTAGTTTTCAAAAACTAGTCCAAGAAAGAGCTCATTTGAAGCACAATTTGCAAATGGAGTCCTAACTTGCATTATGTTTGGTGGATTTCTCTAAGATCCTATAAAATGCAATTTAGGATGGTATGTTTAATGATTCTAAAATCTTATGAGATGGCTCAAAGGGTGAATCCCTAATGCATCAATCCCTAGGCTGAATATCTCAATATATTCAGCCTAGAATGAAGGAGAAGGAAGTTTTATGTTTGTTAGAGAGTTTGGTTGAGTGAACTAGGAGTGGATTTGAGTTTTAGGGAGTTAGTTGAAGGCATATGAAGCACTTTTTAAATCCCATGCACCCAATTTCTAGTACTTTCCTTAAAATCTAAGCCTAATTAGGCTAATTAGGTCTGCAAACTTGGTGAGTGTTAGGTGTTGTTGGAGTGGAGTTGGAGTCTAGGGATTTAGGGTTTGACCTAACTTTGAAAAACTAGATATATCCTTAGTTTTCTATAAGGTGATCAGGAGGAAAAGTTAAGTTGGAAAAACCTCTTGGATAGTACTACAAGGAATCTTAGGATAGTCCTAGACAAGTACTATATAGTAGTTGGAGGGCTAAACCAAAGGGTGATTCTTGGTTATCAGGACACAAGGAAGGTGTCCCAATAGATATATTTCTTTAGAGAAGTCACTGGTGAATAATTCTAGTCTGAGACTTGAAATAGGGCGTGTCCCTAAAGCTCAAAAGTACAAGATATTGAATTTGATTTTATTCAATTGGGAAGAATTGAGAAATAGTTCTACCACCTTGTATAGGTAGAATATATTTTTTATAAATGGATCTAGGATCCTAGGAGGTTAGAAGTTTAATTTAGTGTCTCATTGGAAACAAAGGAGAGAGACCACACTTCTTTTTGTCACCTCTGCATTAGGTGGTATCAGAGCCTAGAAAATCTCTTGGGAATAAGAATGGTAGAGAAGACCAATGACACTAATGGAGAGATCCCTATGAGGGTCATCAACATGGATCTAGCCAAGATTATGAGGTAGAAGGTAGAAAAGAATAAGAATATGGAAGAAGAAATAGAGAAATTGAAGAGTTCTCAAATAAGTAAGACTAATGCTGATTATTAAGAAGAAGAAGAAGAAGAAGAAGAAGAAGAAGAAGAAGCAGCAGCAGGAGGAGGAGGAGGAGGAGGATAGTGATGTAGAGAAGCCAAGGGTTCTAGAAGAGAAAAGGATCTTAGAATCTTTGGAGAGAGTGGGTAGGAGAGATAAAAAAAAAAACCAGACCTACCAATGTTTATAGGAAAGATGGACCTTGAGGAATGCATGGATTGGGTGGAGGCCCTAGAAAATTATTTTGAATGTGAGGATATCCCTATCTCTTAGAGAACAAAGATTTCCAAGTCCAAGAGGAAAGGACCTACACTAAGTTGGTGGAATTTCCTCCAAAGGGAGAGGGTGGAGAAAGAAAAGGACCCTATAAGCACATGGAAGAAGATGTTGAGAGAAATCAAGAAGAAATTTTTTCTTGAAGATTATGAAGTAACTCTACACAAGAAGTTGTAGAATTTGAAGAAAAATGACCTTGATGTGGGATCTTATAGTGATGAATTACACAAGCTCTCTATGAAGATAAAGACCCCTGAAAGTGAGAAAAAAAAACTTGCTAGATACATGAACAGGCTAAAGTACAGTATTTAGGATGAACTAAGTTTGTTTTGTCCCCAATCTGTACACAAGTGCTATCAAATGGCTATGAATATTGAAGAGAAATAAAAGAGGAGAGGAGAGAAGAATAATAGAGGAAGGGGAAATTGTTTCAAAGGTAGAGGAAGGTTTCAAGGAAGAGGATCATCTCCAAGACCATAGGGAGAATCTAGTCACCAAGAGTATGACAGAGAGAAAAATAACAGAGGTAATTTCAAAGGGGGTAGAGGTAATAGAAAAGCGAGGTCATGAGGTAGAAGTAAATCCACATTCATTGGAATGTGTTTCTCCTACAATAAGGTTGGTCACCAATCTTTTAGATGCCCAAACAAGGCTAGTACATCAGGAGGAGATAGAAGAGTCCAACTCACCCAAGATGAGGACTGTCAAAGTATGACTTCCTATGACACCACCACATCTAGACCTATAGACCCTGAGCAAGGGGAATGCATTATGTTTAATGTGACACTCTTGAAGATGCCAACTCCCAAGGAGCCCCCACAAAGGAAGAGTCTATTTAGAACTCACTGCAAGGTACTTGGTAAGATTTGCAAAGTTATTGTTGATTCTGATTCTATAGTGAATTAAGTTTCTAATGCAATGATGGATAAGATTGGTTTGAAGAAAATACCCCACCCAAGCCCTTATAAAGTATCTTGGCTTAATAAGGATCAGCAAACTTTAGTATATGAGAAATGTTGGGTAGAGTTTCAAGTAGGAGAATACAAAGATAAAGTCTTTTGTGAAGTTATGAATATGGATGCATGTAATCTTCTCTTAGGAAGACCTTGACAATATGATGTTAATTCCCAACATGGGGGTAAGAAAAATGTGTATACTTTGACTAAGAATGGGATTAGTTACACTATGACACCTATCCTTGATTCTGAGAAAGAAAAATCCTTAACAAATAGTGTTACCTTAGCGAGAGCGAAGGGATTTTTTAAAGTCCTTAAGGAAAGAGGAACGCCTTGTTTTTACATCATAGTAAAGCCCAAAAAAGACCCTAAGAAGACACCAAAAGGTCAAGAACCGTAGACAAGTGTTGGCCCCAAGGAAGTAGTAGATTTGTTGAATAAATACAAAGGGATAGTTGCAAACAAGAGTATTGATGTTTTACCACCACATTGGGATATTAGCCACTATGTAAACCTCATACCTAGTTCTAACTTTCCAAATAAGGCTTCTTACAAGCTGACCCCTAACCAAAATATAGAATTTGCAAGACAGATTCAAGAGTTGATGAAAAAAGGCTTCATTAGGAAGAGCATAAGCCCTTGTGCAGTCCCTGCAGTCCTAGCACCTAAGAAAGAGCGTACATGGAGGCTATGTACTGACTCTAGATCCATCAATAGGATAAACATTAGATATAGGTTTCCTATGCCAAGGATAGAAGATCTCATGGACTGCCTAGGAGGAGCAAAATATTACTCAAATATTGATCTAAAGAGTGGGTATCATCAAATTAGGATCAGAGAAGGGGATGAGTGGAAGACAACTTTCAAAACCAATGAGGGTTTTTTTAAATGGGTAGTGATGCCCTTTGGTATCTCTAATGATCCTAGTACTTTTATGAGATTGATGAATGAGGTCCTTAAGCCTTTTATAAATCACTTTGTAGTTGTTTATTTAGATGACATATTTATCTTTAGCAAAGATAAAGAGGATCATTTGATACATATAGATATGGTAATGAAGAGACTACATGAAGAAAAGTTAAGGATAAATTTGGAAAAATGTGTGTTTATGAAAGAGGAACTGATATTTCTTGGCTTTGTCATCTCCAAGGGTAATTTGAAAATGGATCCTTCCAAGGTTGAATCCATACTAAATTGGCCCACTCCAAAATCTTTCAGTGAGATCAAAAGTTTCTATGGGCTAGCTAGCTTCTACAGGAAATTTGTAAAGAATTTCAGTGGGGTGAGTGCACCAATGACAAACACTATCAAAAGGGGAAGGAAATGAAATTTTGTATGGACTGATGTTGCAGACAAGTCCTTTGAATATTTGAAGACAAGAGTCTCTCAACAACCTATCTTAACACTCCCTGATTTTCACAAGGTGTTCACCATTGAATGTGATGCTAGTAAGAGAGCTATTGGGGGCGTTCTTAGTTGAGAAGGGAGGCATGTGGAATTATTTTGTGAAAGTATTGATGAAGCTAAGAATAAATAATCTATATATGATTTGGAGATGTTTTCTATGGTCCAATCACTAAGAAAGTGGAGGCATTACTTATTTCCAAAAGAACTTGTTGTATTTACTAACAATCATGCTTTGAGTTTTCTTAATAGACAAGATAAAATGAACCATAGACACCTCAAGTGGATGGAGTACTCACAAGCATTCTCTTTCACCATAAAGCATAAAAAGGTAGTAGCTAATAAGGTAGTTGATGCATTGAGCATAAGGAATTTGGCTATACAAGAAGTGGCCTTGGAAAGTGTAGGTATTTCTATCCTCAAGGATATGTATCCCAATGATGCAGACTTCAAAGAAATTTACCAAGTGTGTTTGGAACTAGGAGATAAATATCACACTAAATTCATATAATATATGATTCAAGAAGGATTTTTGTTTAAAGGGAGTCAATTGTGCATCCCTGATTGTTCCATGTGGGAGAACATCATAAAACAAAATCATTATGGATGTCTATCAGGCCATTTTGGTCTTAACAAGACACTTGAGCTAGTAAGAAGGTTCTACTTCTAGCCCAAAATGCAGAGTGAGATAAGGAGATTTGTGGAGTGTTGTCTAGTTTGTCAAAAATCCAAAGGCACTGGTTCAAATGTAGGATTGTACACACCATTACCCATCCCTAACAAACCTTGGGACTCTATCAGCATGGATTTTGTATTAGGTCTTCCAAGGACAAAGGAAGGCTATGAAAATGTTTATGTGGTTGTAGACAGGTTCTCCAAGATCACACACTTCTTACCTTGTAAGACTACACATGATGCCTCAAGTATTGCATGGCTATTCTTCAAGGAGATTGTGAAACTCAATGGTTTTTGACTTACCATTATTTCAGATGGAGACCCCAAGTTTGTGGGATATTTTTGGTGTACCCTATGGAAAATATTTGGAAAAAACCTATCCATGTCATATTCCTATCACCCTCAATCAGATGGAAAGACTGAGGTCATTAATAGGTCTCTAGGAAACTTGCTAAGATGCCTAAAAAAGGAGTATGGAGTGGCATGGGATTAAATCCTTCCACAATTAGAGTTCTCCTATAATGACTCTATCAACAAAAGTTCAGGACTCATTCCTTTCCAAATTGTTTATGGATCACACCCTAGGGGTGTCTTGGAGTTAAGAAACATTTATGATTTTGGCTAGAGGAGTGCCCAGGCTGAGGATTTTGCAGAGTTAATGAAGAAGATTCATCAACAACTGAAGGAAAAACTACAACAAACCTCTGAGAAGTATAAACAAGCAGTAGATGCCAATAGGAGAGATGTCCAATTTAAAGTTGGAGACATGGTTATAGTTCACCTGAAGAAGGAAATACTACCCAAGGAAAATTAAACCAAGATAATGATGAGAAAGATAGGCCCTTTCAAAATCTTGAAGAAATATGGAAATAATGCATACAAAATTGAATTACCTTCAACCATTGGTTTATCCCCCATTTTCAATGTAGCTGAACTATATCCATACAAAGGTCCTTCCACTGATGTCCATAGTGTAGGTACTCAAGATCTTCCATGGGACAAGGAGCTACAAGATCTGCCAAAAACATGAACACAAGAGATTGAATATATACTAGACAAGAGGATAGCCAAACAAACCCAGAGATCAACCTTGTATGAATATCTAGTCAAATGGAAACACCATTCAGTAGAGGATGCTACTTGGTTGAAACCTAAGGATATCAAGAAGACTGGTTTCAATCTGAAAGATCTCCCAACTCAAGGGACTTGAGTTAATTTTTTCTTAGGGAGTATGGTGTAGTGCACCCATGACTGTCACTGATTGACTGTCATCCTGCAAGTTTCATGTTTGTAATAAAGGGATTGATCTTATAATATCATCCTATTTTGGTTTTGGATCCATGAGTGTGTGGTCAAGGATCTCTTAGGAAATCTTATGAGCTTAGAGATGCCTTAGTTTATTTGGATCATCTAGTTAGGCTTATGTTTCGTTAAGCATGTTTTTATGTTTTTAGATTCCTTAGTGTTAAATCCTTTGGATCCATGTCATTTTAGGCATTTGATGTCAAGTTGATAGGTTTGGATTCACTCCAAAAGCCTTCGAGTGCAAAAAGATAATATTTTTCCAAATGTTGCAAAGTTTTCAAAATTTTGCTCATGCAAATTCCAAAAGTTGCTTGAGAGTTACAAGATAGAATCCCAATAGTCACAGGGAATTTTGGATCAACATAATTCACATTTGAATTGTTCTTAAGTGCTTACTTCGAACCTACCTAGTTGGAAGTTTTGTATTGAAACTTTGATGCATGGGAAATTAAATATGAAGAGTTTTTCCGAGCATTTCTAAGTTGTATGGCCGTATCTGGTGTGAAAGTTGGAGATTTACTTTTGGGAGCTAGTTGATTATATGTTTGTCATTGATGACAACATATAATATATAGTAGTGTTCTGTATGTACTTATCATAATGATGGTATCAATCCTTGCATGGTTATGTTGATATTGTAGACATGTTTATTATGTTGTGATCATACATGCAGACTCAGATATAGAGTTTCAATTGTGTTGTATAATTTTGTTATGTGGCAGTTACATTTTCTGGAGTTTGTCTTTACAAAGCCGAAGTATTGCATTGGTTCTTGAGTTGCACCTATCTTCTAGATATGCGTGTGTATATTCATGATTAGTTATTGTATCATCTTAAAATGGAAGCACTTCCATGTTAAGAATGTTTATCCCTCCTTAGGGGATGTTTTTTACCTCCATCATATCATCCTCTGATTTATGCATCATCCCCTACTTTTGTGCCTGATTAGGACCCTGATTGGGCCTCTCCGGGCACCTTCTACCCCACTTGGCATGTTTTCCAAGGGTTTTGGCCCCCTGGGTTAAGGTTTACCTTGACCTTGACCTAGGTCAAGGTCAACCTCAACCTTAACCTAGGTCAAGGTCAACCTCAACCCTGACCAGGGTCCCCCTTTTGAATCTGGCAGCCTGTCGGCTGCTGGGGGTCATCCAAAATTCAATTTTCCCACTTTCGGGTTGACTGTTTTGGGTTTCAAAGTGGTGATTCCTAAATTATATTTAACTTAGGTCCTCTCTTAGGGGTAAATTATTTAATGGTAATTTAATTATCCTATGTTATCCTCCTTAGAAGATTGTGCCCTAGTTTCATATAAAAGGGAGCCTTCTCCTCTCATTTTCTCTAAGTTTTTCTAAGCAACCAAGCATTCCTAAATATTATCAAGAATAAAAAAGTTCAAGAATCCATTATTCTACATGTTCTCAAGATCTCAAGGTGTTCAATTATTCATCTCAAGAATTCAAGTTCTCCATTGAAGATCAAGGATTCAATATTTCAAGCCTTTGAAGGGATTTGGCACATATATTCAAGATTCAACATTCAAACCCTAGATCTAGCCATCATGGTGGTGTGATATTCCTTCAAGATCCTTTGTGCATCCTCAAGACTCTTTCATCATTTCTTCAAGGTGGATTCCAAGCATACAATCATGGAGGTTTATGGTCTTTATTGAGTCCAAACTTTCATACTTACATTTGAATTATAATTGCATATGTATTGAATATCATAGCTTCATTGTTAGATTCAATTCTACTACTTTCTAGCATTCTATACTTTATTGATTTCAAGGTTAATTCCTAAATCTGGTTTTGACTAAGGAAAACCTCTCCCCCCCCAAACAAACAAACCTCCTTTTCTTGTAGGTACAGGTTTAGGACTGCGGATTTGGACTCAGATCTGGATACCCTTTTCGGCTTTATGTCAGACTCCGTGAATAGATTCTCTGTCAGACCTGTGCAGGTCAAGGTCGACATTATTGGGTCAGGGTTGACATTTTTGGGTCAAGGTTGACTTTTTCATAAGACGGTGTTAGATCGGAAAAAGATTTCTAGGTTTTGTTCGTCTCTACATTCCAGTTCTGGATCATACTTTAGTTTTTCCAGAAATAGAGCAAAGACCTCAAAAAACAACATTTTTTGATTTGCAATTATTTAAGGTTTGTATATTTCTCCTATTTCTTTAATTACTGTCATATATCATATTTACTTAATAATTAACAGAATTTAAGATCTCCCTCTTTGTTCTCTTTTCCAAATAGTTGATTCATTTATGCATTGATTCTTCTTTGGGGTTAATCAACTTGGATCTTCCATTTGTGCATTTGGGGATAGAAGAAGAGCATCTTATCTTCCTCATAATCACATTTCAATAAAAACACAATTTAAATGTAAAGGTTAGAGAAATACACAATCAAACCCTAATAAAACTAAATAAACACAAAAGCATTTTTCTTCCTTTACATTTTGGTGAACCCACGATAGACAACTCCTTCTCTTTGGTGTTAGATTTACATCTTATATTAGAACTTGCATCTTAAAATACAAAAATAAAAATGTAAATATTCATAAATATACAAAAATACTTTTTGCATTTCATTTATTATGAAGTTCTTTTTGTGTGTGGCTATTTTTCTCATTATGCTTCTTTTAGCATCTCTTTATAGTACCTATGATGTCTATGAGAGTATCATCCATTTTATCATGTTTGTTAATATTCATGTTTCACTTGCTTATGCTATTTTAAGATTGACCAATACTAGTCTCCCTACATTCAAAACTTTAATTAAGGATTTGTGTAGTGGACTTATTGCTCTTTTCGATTATGTGAAGAATTTGGTGGATGATACCCCATTGCCTAATCTTCCTAATCCTAATCTTAACCTTCCTAATCCAATCATTCCTAATACTCCTACTCCTGTTCTTCCACCTTCCATCCCTACTTCTTCTCACACTTTTGTTGAGGATCAAACTAGGGTACAAGATGAGGATGTGCAAGAATTCCTAGATTTGCCTTCTCCTTTTTATCCCATCCATGATGATATTAAAGGGAAATCCAAAGAAATTTCTCCTAAAACCATAATTCCACCTTACACAACATTTTCTCATGAACACAATAATCAATCACCTCATATAGAAGCTTTGCAAGATAGATACACTACCGGATATACTATTGTTGATAAACAAGGTTATAAGGGTTTAGGACTTGGTGTTAATGAGCATGGAATTAAAAACCCGATTCATGTGTCTCCTAAACAAAATATGCATGGTATAGGCTTCCTGCCTTCTCAATTTGAGGTAGTTGATCTTAACTATTGTCCTCCTCTTCATATTCTTCTTCCAACACCTACCGTAGACCACCCTGATACTCCTCAAGATGTGGCTAAAAAGGTGTATGTCCAGTTAATGAATTCCAAGAAAGAAATTTTCAAACCCATTCCCAGAAACACTCTATCTAAATATAAATTTCCTTTTTATTATAGTAATAAACATTTACTTGCTGACTGCATGCATTTTAGGCTATATGTTAGAGAAAGAGTTGCTTTGGGAATTATATCTCATTCCCATACAGTATTACAATTTCCTCAAAATTTTGATATAGGGCATTCCCCTCATTCCTCTACAAGTTAGATTGGATTTCTCCTCTTGTCTATTCACTGGGGGGCAAGAGGTATCTTATTCTAGTCTTCTAGGATCCATTTTACTATTAGCATATCTTTTGTGTTGAGTTTAATTGGTTATTCTTTCTATATTCTATCCCTATAAATCACTCGTGATATCTTTTCTAAAACATTTGTTTTGTAACGATATCTCTTTGCTATGAAATCTCTTGATATAAATTGATATATCCCTTACCTACACACCTTGGGGGAAAGGTATGTTCTTTCTTCTTCTATCTAAGGAGCTACTTTCCTTAGCTTAGGGGCATGTCTTTATCTTACAATATTATTTATTTATAAAGATTTGTGTTTTCACTATTGATACCCTCTTATATGAGAGGTGATAGTCCTAGGTCATCACCTCTTCTTTATTTTTGCAAAATATGTTTTTGATAAACTCTTGCTCTTGCTTTGGATTTGAGTTTGTCTCCTTCATTCTGAGATTCCTCTTCCTCTTGATGACAGGGGACTTGATGATTGAATCTTTGGTCCCTCTTTTCTTTAGAAGATGACATTTTGTCCTAAGCACTCCTCTATGGTGAGGGTCTTATTGATAAGATCTCTTCCCTTCTGAGGATCCTTTTTCCATAAGTGACATATCCATTTCACGATTATCTATACTCTTGGATGTAAGGGTCAATACTCTTCACTAATACTATGGTATACATTGTTGTAAAGTGGGATATTTCCTTACCTTGTGAAGTAGGTGTCTTCTTCCTCTTCCTTATCATGCCTAGTGGGTAGGCATGATAAGGAAGGGGGAATATATAGGGTCTCCCTTATACTATAGTTTAAATTTATTTACATTTTGCAGCATGCTAAATCCTTGGAAGGTAACACACACAAGTTGCTAAATCCTGAAGAGACATGCATTTTTACTTTTATGTTTGCTAAATCCTTGAAAGGTAATGCACGCAAGTTTCTAAATCCTGAAGGGACACACATTTTTACTTTTATGTTTTCTAAATCCTTGGAAGGTAATGCACGCAAGTTGCTAAATCCTGAAGGGACACACATTTTTACTTTTATGTTTGCTAAATCATTGGAGGGTAACACACACAAGTTGCTAAATCCTGAAGAGATATGCACCCTTTTTATTTTTTGATATGCTAAATTCTCGAAAGGTAATGCACATAAGTTGATTAATCCTGAATGGACATGCATTTTATATTCCATAGTGATACAAGAATGTGGATCTATGAATATTTTCAAAAGCCATCAGAAGACGCATTTACAATTACAAGCATAGTTTATGGGTGAACCTATTTGGGCTCTCCCTCCTTGGTGATTCATAGTAAGGTGGGCATCTTACTAGGTGAGGTAATCACTTTTTCTTTTCTCTCTTTCGCTTTCATGCTAGTAGGATAAGATCATGAAGCTATGTTATCTATGGTGTTTTTCCTGTTTTACTCATGTAGTCATGTATTTTTTCTGTGATTGATTGCTCTTTACTTTCATATCTTTATGTATGTATGTTAAGGTAGAATCCTTGGTTTGGGGACTTATGTTCCTGGCTTAGTGATATTCTACCTCATTGCGATCCACCAAGAATATTTCCTTCTAACTTCACTGTGACCATGTTTTATTTCCATACTCTCACTAAAGTGGGGGCTTAAATATATAGGGTCTCCCTTGTACTATAGTTTAAATTTATTTACATTTTGCAGCATGCTAAATCCTTGGAAAGTAACACACACAAGTCGCTAAATCCTGAAGAGACACACATTTTTACTTTTATGTTTGCTAAATCCTTGAAAGCTAATGCATGAAAGTTGCTAAATCCTAAAGGGACACACATTTTTACTTTTATGTTTGCTAAATCCTCAGAAGGTAAAGCACGCAAGTTGCTAAATCCTGAAGGGACATGCATTTTTACTTTTATGTTTGCTAAATCCTTGGAGGGTAACACACACAAGTTGCTAAATCCTGAAGAGATACACACCCTTTTTATTTTTTTATATGCTAAATCCTTGAAAGGTAACACACATAAGTTGCTAAATCCTAAATGGACATGCATTTTATATTCCATAGTGATACAAGAATGTGGATCTATGAATATTTTCAAAAGCCGTCAGAAGACGCATTTACAATTACAAGCACAGTTTATGGGTGAACTTGTTTGGGGTCTCCCTCCTTGGTGATTCATAGTAAGGTGGGCATCTTACTAGGTGAGGTAATCACTTTTTATTTTCTCTCTTTCACTTTCATGCTAGTAGGATTAGATCATGAAACTATGTTATCTATGGTGTTGTTCTTGTTTTACTCATGTAGTCATGTATATTTTCTATGATTGTTGTTCTTTACTTTCATATCTTTATGTATGTATGTTGAGTTAGAATCATTGGTTTGGGGACTTATGTTCCTGGCTTAGTGATATTCTACCTTGTTGCGATCCACCAAGAATCTTTCCTTCTAACTTCATCGTGACCATGTTCGATTTCCATACTCTCGCTAAAGTGGGGGCTTAATGTATCATCTTAAAATGGAAGCACTTCCATGTTAAGAATATTTATCCCTCCTTAGGGGATGTTTTTTACCTCCATCATATCATCCTCCCATTTTTGTATCATCCCCTACTTTTGTGCCTGATTAGGACCCTAATTGGGCCTCTTCGAGCACCTTCTACCCCACCTGGCATGTTTTCCAGGGGTTTTGGCCCCCTAGGTAAAGGTAAAACTCAACCTTGACCTAGGTCAGGGTTGACCTTGATCCTGACCAAGGTCCCCCTTTTGAATCTAGAAGCCTGTCGGCTGCTAGGGGTCATCCAAAATTCAATTTTCCTGCTTTCAGATTGGCTATTTTGGGTTCTGAAGCAGTGATTCCTAAATTATATTAAACTTAGGTCCTCTTCTAGGGGTAAAGGATTTAATGGGAATTTAATTATCCTATATCGACCTACTTAGAATATTGTACCCTAGTTTCATATAAAAGGGATCCTTCTCCTCTCATTTTTTCTAAGTTTTTCTAAGCAACCAAGCATTCCTAAGTATTATCAAGAAGAAAAAAGTTCAAGCATCCATTATTATACATGTTCTCAAGCTCTCAAGGTGTTCAATTATTCATCTCAAGAATTCAATTTCTCCATTGAAGATCAAGGATTCAAGCTTTCAAGCCTTTGAAGGGATTTGGCACATATATTCAAGATTCAACATTCAAACCCTAGATCTAGCCATCATGGTGGTGTGATCTTCCTTCAAGATCCTTTGTGCATCCTAAAGAATCTTTCATCATTTCTTCAAGGTGGATTCCAAGCATACAATCATGGAGGTTCATGGTCTTTATTGAGTCCAAACTTTCATACTTACATACTTACATTTGAATTATAATTGCATATTTATTGAATATCATAGCTTCATTGTTAGATTCAATTCTACTACTTGCTAGCATTCTATACTTTATTTATTTCAAGGTTAATTCCTAAATCTGGGTTTGACTAAGGAAAACCCCTCCCCCCCCAACAAAAAAACCTCCATTTCTTGCAAGTACAGGTTCAGGACTATGGATTTGGAGTTAGATCTGGATACCCTTTTCAGCTTTCTGTTAGACTTCGCGAATAGATTCTTTGTCAGACCTGTGCAAGTCAAGGTTGACATTATTGGGTTAGGGTTGATATTTGTGGTTCAAGGTTGACTTTTTTCATAAGATGGTGTTAGATCAAAAAAATATTTCAAGTTTTTTTCATCTCTGCATTTCGGTTCCGGAACATACTTTAGTTTTTCTAGAAACAGAGTATAGACCTCAGAAAATAGCATTCTTTAATCTGCAATTATTTAAGGTTAGTACATTTCTCCTATTTCCTTAATTACTATGATATATCATATTTACTTAATAATTAAAATAATTTAAGATCTTCCTCTTTTTCTCTTTTCAAAATAGTTGATTCATTTGTGCATTGATCCTTCTTTGGGGTTAATCAACTTGGATCTTCCATTTGTGCATTTGAGGATAAAAGAAGAGCATCTTATCTTCCTCATAATCACATTTCAATAAAAACACAATTTAAATGTAAAGGTTAGAGAAATACACAATTAAACCCTAATAAAACTAAATAAACACAAAAGCATCATTTTTCTTCATTTACAATTATGAGTTGATGATAGTTATCTAAAGGTGCCAAATGTGTTTCAAGAAGATTGCAAAGTTAGAGTTAATTTGGTGAGGCCGACTTAGTGAAGTGTCATGTCCATTCAGTTTATATTTGTGTGGTTTTAATTATGCTTGCATGATTAGTAAAGCTGACAAGGATGTTATGAAGAGTTTTCTTATAGGTCCCATGATCTCATACTTTGAGGAAGATACTTATAGCAAGTGATTTGTGATATGCTAAGTGTGAATGATACAAAAAAGAGACAAAAAATGTACAGAGCAGAATATCAGTTATGGTTCATTCATCAAGGGTCTATGTGAAGAAGTAGTATAAGTTTACAATACATTGGAACTGATCAAGATAGTAGGTCTACTCTACAGTTCATCATCAGATATAGTTCATATCTATTCTACAGAAGGTTGTAGCCTTCACCACTGAAGCAGTGAGCTTTTTGGAAAGTGAGTCCACCACCCCTAATAGGGTTATTTGTAAAAGACTCCTAAGAGGGTCTGACCCTTAACTAGGTCACTATACTTATTGCATTGTAAAGTATAACTCCTAATAGGTTTGAAATATCTTCTAACAGGTATTTCTATAAACAAGTATAGTTCATTGTGGGTACTAATTCCCACCGGGGTTTTTACCATTTGGTTTCCCTATAACCAAATTATGGTGTTGTCTATTTGTGTTATCTGAATGTACATTTGCTTTATTATATTCTGGAGTTAATAAGGTTAAAGATTTAAATAAGCTGATAACTAATTCACCCCACCCCCTCTCAGTTATCCTTTGGGACTATTCTAACAATTGGTATCAAATCCAAGTTCCTTGAAGAAGAAGCCTAATATCTTAAGGTAGATCAGATGTCTTACTTCAGAAAAGAGAGCCCTAAGTTCGATGGAGAAAATTATCTGGATTGGAAAAACAAAATGATAAAACATCTACAGTGTGTTGGTTTTGATATCTTTGAGATAGCCACATAAGAATTTGTTATTCCCTCTTTAAAATATCTATCAAGAGATGATGCTACTAGTAAATATAAGGATACATTCATAGCTAATGCAGTTGCCAAAGAAGCCCTTATAAGCACACTATCTGACAGTGAATTTTATGAGATCAAGAAATTAGACAAGGCATACACAATATGGAAGTATTTAGAAGACATGTTTGAAGGAGATGTTCAAGAAAGAATGCACGCAGGAAGACATGGAAAAAGAAATACAACAGTCTTGATATGTTACCTGAAGAGAACATTAGAGCCTACAATCAAAGGATAAATGAAGCAGTCTTTGGAATCAAAAATAGTGGTGGAGAAATGTCAAAAGAAGATATAATGGATAAGCTGTTGACTACTTTAAGATCAGAATATGAGAAGAAGATCAGTATTCTAGAGGAAACCATGCAATTTTCACAAGACTTCAAGAGAGAGACTTTGATTAGTTAAATCTTTGCATTTGAGATATCAAGATTGAAGACTGAACCAAAAGATGAAATAGTCTTCAAAGCCTCAGTTCATGGTAAGAAATCTCACATCTCTAGCAATAATGAGAAAGAAGAAGTTGATGAAGAACTAGAAGAAATAATTTCCATGATTGCTAAAAGAGAAAAGAAAGGAAAAGGGAAATATGGAGGACAACTTCCATTCAAATGTTTTTCATGCAACAAGATCGGTCACTTTGCATCCAAGTGTCCTACAAGAGTAAAGAAATTCAAATTTGACTATAAACCTAAATACAGGAAGGAATGCTATCATGCTGAAGAAGGCGTAACTGATGAAGATTTAGGAGAATATGAAATTGGATTATTTGCCCTTAAAGACATGGAAAAATTTATTGAGCATATGGACATTGAAGATATAAAGGAAACATAGGAGTTAGCCCTAATTTCCAATGCTGGCATCAGAACTGATTGGATCATTGACAACGGATGCTCTCATCACATGATAGGTGATAAAGACAGATTTGTTCATCTAGACAAGTACAAAGGTGGTATGATTAGATTTGGAGATAACACTCCTAAACCTATCATAGGCAAAGGATCCATCACCTTGGATGGAAAGAAAAAGATAGATGATGTTTTCTATGTTGATGGATTACATCACAATCTACTAAGTGTTGGAAAACTACTTGACAAAGGTTATCATTTGGAATTCAAAGAAAAAAAATGTGTTACTAGAAAAAAAGGAGACATGATTGCCTCAGGCTCGAAAAAAAAAGGTAATGTTTTCCAGCTCAATTCTAATGTAAGTTTTTTTGTTGCAAAAGTGGATGATAGTTGGTTATGGTACAAGAGACTCTGTCATATCAATTTTGATAATATAGTAAAAATAAACAATGTCAAGGCAGTTGGAGATCTTCCAAGCATTGCAAGACAAACTGACACAATATGTAGAGAATGTGTTATGGGAAAACATGTAAGGAGTTCTTTCAGAAGAAAGAAAAACTTAGCCGAAAACAAGTTAGACCTAGTGCATAAAGATTTATGTGGTCATACTCAAACTAGGTCATATTATGGAGAAAGGTATTTCATTCTGTTTGTTGATGATTTTTCAAGAATGATGTGGGTTGCGTTCTTAAAGGAGAAGTTTGAAGCCTTTGAGAAGTTCAAAATATTCAAAGCCAAAGTGGAGAATGAATTTGGATTAAAACTAAAGTGTCTGAGATTAGATAGAGGAGGAGAATTCACCCCTGACCAGTTTTATGACTATTGTGAAGAACATGGAATTAAAAGATAGTTGAGTGCACCCAGAACCCCATAGCAGAATGGGATAGCAGAAAGAAGGACCGGATCATACTTGATATAGTGCGCACTATGATGATTGAAGAAAAAGTTACGCACACCTATTGGAGAGATGCAGATAATACAATAGTCCACACTATCAATAGAACTCAACTAAGGTTAGGCATGGATAAGACACCTTATGAACTTTGGTCTAGTAATGTACCTATGGTAAAATACTTTAGAACATTTGGTAGCAAGTGCTACATCAAGAGAGATGATGGTGTTGGTAAGTTTGATGCTAGAAGTGATGAAGGTATTTTCCTTAGTTACTATACTAAAAGAAAAGCATACATATGTTTTAATTTGAGATTAAAGAAGATAATTGAAAGTACTCATGTAAAGATTGATGAGAAGTTCATGGTTCAAGAAAGGTATTACAAATATGCACCTATGATTGAGGATGAACCCAAGTAGAGCAGTAAAGACACTGTTATTGAAGAAATGTTTGATTGCATTGATGTTTCATTCAATGAATCTAAATCAAGCAAAGAAGTATCACAGATTATAGATGAGGATGATACACCAAAAGTTTCAAAGTTCACATCTAGGTATCATTCAAAGGAGGATATGATTGGAGATTAGAGCAGTAGTGTGTTGACCAGATCAAAAGAAAAAAGGTTAACAGAGGATGAAGAGGTATGTTTACTTTCACAGATCAAACCTTTAAATGTTGAAGATGCTTGTAAGGATTCTAATTGGTAGAAAGCAATGGAAGAAGAACTAGATCAAATAATAAAAAATGACACATGGGAATTGGTCCCTAGACCCAGTGACAAAAATGTGATTGGAACAAAGTGGGTATTTAGAAACAAGATGAATGAAGATGGAATAGTAGTCAGAAACAAAGAAAGACTAGTGTTTAAAGGATATGTGTAGAGGGAAGGGATAGATTATACTAACACATTTGCCCCTGTGAGCAGACTGGAAGCCATAAAGTTATTCTTGGCTTATGCAACATTCAAGGATTTCAAAGTATATCAAATGGATGTTAAATAAGCTTTTCTGAATGTTAAATCAATCTATTAGACAAGCCAGATATGGTATGTAGATTAAAGAAAGCACTCTATGGACTTAAGAAAGCCCCAAGAGCTTGGTATGAGAGACTAGATGGTTATCTTACTAGGATTGGATTTAAGAAAGGAGCAGTAGATTGTAACCTATTCATAAGAGAGACACTTGATGGACTACTAATTTTTGCCATATTTTTTGATGACATTATCTTTGGAGGTAATGACAAGCTTAGTTTAGAATTTTCAAAAGAAATGTAGAATGAATTTGAAATGAGCACGATTGGTCCTATAAAATATTTTTTGGGATTAAATGTAAAGAAGACAGATAAAGGAATATTCATAAATCATTCCAAATATGTGAGGAAAATATTGAAGACCTTCAAGATGGAAGACTGCAAGCCAATATGCATTCCTATGATAACTGGAAGCAAGCTTTCTAAAGAAGATGATTCCACAGCAGTTGACAAGACATTATATAAGTCTATGATTGGAAAGCTTATATATCTTACTCAATCTTGACCAGACATATCTAATGGAGTTGGCATTGTTGGAAGATTTGCAGCTGAACAAAAATAAAATCACCTAATGGAAATAAAGAGAATATTCAAATATCTAAAAGGAACTATAGACTATGGCTTATGGTATCCTAAATCACAGAATGTACAACTTCATGTGTATATAGATGCAGATTGGGCAGGTTGTCTTGATGACAGGAAGAGTACTTCTAGAGTAGAAGTATTTCTTTGAGATAGGTTGGTTTCTTGGGTAAGCAAGAAGCAGAATTGTATATCTCAGTCGAGAGCAAAATCTGAATATGTTACAGCAGCATTGAATTGTTCAACAATGGTCTAGATCAAATAGATGGTTAAATATTTTGGTATACAGGTTGACTATCCTATTGTTATTCACTGTGATAACACTATTACTATCAACATGTCCAAGAACCCTATGATGTATGCAAAGACAAAGCACATTGAGATTAAATACCATTTTCTTAGAGAAAAAGTTGTAGATAATGAAGTAAAATTGGTCTATGTGAGCACTAAAGAATAGTTAGCAGATATTTTCACAAAGCCTTTATCAAAAGATACTTTTGAGTATCTCAGGGAGAAGTTGGGAGTAATTCCCTCTCCTGAGTCTGATTAGAAAAATTAGCAAGAACATCAGTCATCAAGTGACTGATGAATGGTTGACTACTCTACTTTTAGATTAGTACCTATGCTTAATTTTTTATGGCACCCTTTGCCATTGATGTCAAAGGGGGAGTATATAGTAAGGGGGAAAATATACTCTAGGGGAGTGTAAACACAAACAAAGGAGATGCAAAAGTGTAGAGAAATCCTTAATGAGGATATTGAGAAGATTGTAAAAAGAAAGAAGACACTAGGTGCTGAAGATTTTTTTAATATCATATGTTGCCATCAATGTCAAAGGGGGAGATTGTTGGAGATTTACTTCTGGCAGCTAGTTGACTGTATGTTTATCATTGATGACAACATATAATATAAAACAATGTTCTGTATGTACTTATCAGAATGATGGTATCAAGAATTGCATGGTTATGTTCATGTTGTAGACATGTTTATTATGTTGTGATCATACTCACAGACTCAGATATGAAGTTTCAGTTGTGTTGTGTAATTATGTTATGTGACAGTTACAATTTCTGGAGTTTGTCTTTACAGAGTTGACGTATTGCATTGGTTCTCAAGTTTCACCTATCTTTTGGATATGCGTGTGTATATTCATGATTAGTTATGAGTTGATGATAGTTATCTGAAGGTGCCAAACCTATTTCAAGAAGATTGCAAAGTTAGAGTTAATTTGGTGAGGCTAACTTAGTGAAGTGTCGCGTCTATTTAGTTTATATTTGCATGGTTGTAATTATGCTTTCTTGATTATTAAAGCCTACGAGGATTTTATGAAGAGTTTTCTTATAGGTCCCATGATCTCATACTTTGAGGAAGATACTTATAGCAAGTCATTTGTGATACGCTAAGTGTGAATGATACAAAAAGAGATAGAAAATGTATAGAGAAAAATATCAATTGTGGTTCATTCATCAAGGGTCTATGTGAAGAAGCAGTAGAAGTTTACAATACATTGGAACTGATCAAGACAGTAGGTCTACTCTACAGTTCATCATCAGATATAGTGCATATCTGTTCTACAGAAGGTTGTAGCCTTCACCATTGAAGCAGTGAGCTTTTTGGAAAGTGAGTCCACCACCCCTAACAGGGTTATTTGTAAAAGACTCCTAATAGGGTCTGACCCTTAACCAGGTCACTATACTTATTGCATTGTAAAGTACAACTCCTAACAGGGTTGAAATATCTTCTAAC
>MU225564.1:372871-386820 GCA_018584345.1 Thuja plicata
TTCACGCCCCCCCCCCCCTCTTAGTTATCCTTTGGGACTATTCTAACATGAAATTGGGAAACTAATTTGATTTTTTGAAATTATTATGTGTTATGTTACTTTCCAGTTGGTTAGAAGTCATTTAGTTTTGATTTGATAGGTTTTTGTTTGAGTTTTCAAAAAGAAGTCCAGGAAAGAGCTCATTTGAAGCACAATTTTCAAATGGAATCCTAACTTGCATTTTGTGTGGTGGATATCTCTAAGATCCTGGAAAATGAAATTTAGTATGGTTTATTTAATTATTCTAAAATCTCAAGAGATGGATCAAAGTGTAAAGCCCTCATGCATCAAGCCCTAGGATGAATATCTCAATGTATTCAGCTTAGAATGAAGGAGAAGGAAGTGCTATGTTTGTTAGAGAGTTTGGTTGAGTGAACTAGGAGTGGATTAGAGTTTTAGGGAGTTATTTGAAGACATATGAAGAAATTTTTCAATCCCATGCACCCAATTTCTAGTACTTTCCTTGGAATCCAAGCCTAATTAGGCTAAATAGGTCTGCAAACTTGGTGAGTGTTAGGTGTTGCTGGAGTGGAGTTGGAGTTTAGGGCTTTGGGGTTTGACCTAACTTCTAAAAAGGTATCTAGATATATCCTTATTTTTCTAGAAGGTGATCAGGAGGAAAATTTAAGTTGGAAAAACCTCTTGGATAGTACTACAAGGAATTCTAGGATAGTCCTAGACAAGTACTGTATGACAGTTGGAGGGCTGAACCAAAGGGTGATTCTTGGTTATCAGGACACAAGGAAGGTGTCCCAATAGATAGCTTTCCTTGGAGAATTAATTGGTGAATACCTCTAGTTTGAGGATTGAAATAGAGCTAGTGTCCCTAAACCTCAAAAGTACAAGATATTGAATTTGATTGTATTCAATTGGGAACAGTTGAGAAATAGTTCTACCACCTTGTATAGGTAGAAGAGACTGTGTATAAAGGGATCTAGGATCCTAGGAGGTTATAATTTGAATTGAGTATCTCATTGGAGACAAAGGAGAAAGACCACACTTCTTATTGTCACCTTTGAATTACTCAATGATGTCTTTGGTCTCATCTATGTTAACCTCATATACAAGAGGTTTCACCCATGAAACCCTAGGTTTGAGTGACTGAATGTATACTTTATCATAGTCAACTAGGAGCAAACATCATCTTTGTAGTCTTCTACCAATTGTTTATATTTCTATATCTATTTTGCATCTTCTATCTGAACTCAAAATATGCATCCATGATGCTCTCAAAATTGTCTCCTACTTCTATTATGAAATCATTTATCTGATACACTATGGGTTTTTCCTTCTTCCAAAGAATTGTGCCTTTGGAAGAGAAAAAATTCTGAATATAGAATACTATGCAGACCAGAAGTGAACCAAACTTACATGGATTGGTCTTTGATTCTTGGATGTTTTCCATGTTCTTTCTCAATTGGGTGAGCTACAACTCGGAAAGGTCGAATGAAAGGTTGTTCTTGACCACTTTGTATGCCAAGTCCACAGTCTCACAAGGTATTCTATTTTTTCTACTAGAATTGTAGATTTTGTGTGCAATTACATGAATCCCAAACTTCAATTCCATGTCTAGAACTTCATTTAATCTCATACCTCTTCCATCCCACTTAGAAAGAGTCTTCTTAGTTAGGTCATCCTGAGGTATGGTTTTGGTAGATTTAGACTTGTCAAGCATAGGATACCCTATAACAAGGTGTAACATTGTCTTGGTAATCTTCACTGGTTTCTCCAGCCATAGATGTATGTCATGAACACAGCTTAGAAAAAACCTAATCCACTTAATTTGAAAATTCTATGGCATATGCATGATATGAGTCAAACCCTTAACTTCAAGGTGTTTATTTTTTGGCTTCAGATTCTCAGCTTCATAGATTTTCTCATATTATTTATTCATCTCTAATGTACCTAGTTGTTAAATGGTGCAATGATAGAAGGCTCAGATGTCATTGATCAACAATACCTTTGGAGGAATTAGGTAATGAGCTCCTATCATATCTATCTCCTTTGCAATAGATGGATGAAGCTTAAACTTTGAAGTTTGACAAATAGCGTTCCTCACCAACATCTCTGATCCTTTCTTAACCTTTCTACTGGATGTAGACACCATAATTGTCAGAGGTTTGATAAAACTTTGCAACTTAAAGCTTTCAAACACAAATTTTCTCTGAACCACCTAAGGCTCTAAATTTCTCTACAAACTAAAAACTTTGTAAACAATAATTCATCTTTTATAAGGGATTTTACCATTGAGTTTTCATTAAATGCTTTGTATGTGGTATTTGGCATAGCTTGAAATGAAGCTTGGTGAAAAATAACTTTTTCATCCTCAAAACTATACAACCTGACTTAACTTGGTTAAGCATGTATAACTCAGATATTACTGAGATCCTGACTCGGTTAAAACTATAATGTGTCCTAGTGCATCAATATGCTAATCTAGACTTGCTAGCATCTCTGTAATTGATGTAGGATGGCTTGTATGCACAGTTCCAATTCTCTCCTTGCATATTTAATCAGAGATGGTAGATCCACCCAAATCACTACTTTTGGTGTCATTCGATCTATCATTGTTTTGATCTAAACTCTCAGGAGATTTCCTTACCCATAGTTGACTCATCTAATTTCTGATTTCAAAAAATTTTGCTTTGCCTTTCTCAAAACCAGTATCTACTTTTTCTCTGTTCATGCAATTCTCACTTAGATGACCGATTTGTTTACACACATAACATCTTTTAGTAGGATTCCTTTTTTCTAAGGTGATTCTTTGCACAATTTGTCCCAATGTACCCATGTTCACCATAGTGACAACATCTACTACATGTGTTGTAATCCCAACCAAAAATTGCTTTAGCTAGTTGTTAAATAAGGTTCCATTTCTTAGTTCTGCACTTGGAATATTTGTGACCTTGTTTGTTACAATTAAAACATTTTCCTTCAAAATTAGGTTTCTCAGTGCATTTACTTTCCCTATGTCCTTGTTTGTTGTATCTGTAGAATTTACCATTAAACTTTGATTTTCCATTGCTCTAACACTTATTTGTTGTGTGCCCTAACTTGCCACAATGATTATAAGTAGGTTTGTTGTTCTTTTGAGTTCCTTGTTGTGAGGATTCACCTTGTTCAGTATAACCTAATAAAGTATGTCCATGATGTCTAAGTTGAGTTTGCTCTGTCAACTGATCCATTCTTACCTGTGAATTCATCATACTCTCATTTGTTTTCTTTTTAGTATTGAGATCATTCTGTAGTCTTTCATTTTCTGTCCTCAAATTAATAACTTCTTAATTTACATTATTGACTTGATTTATCATATCTACTTGCTGAAGTGACAAATGATGGATTTATTTTTCATTTTCTTATAATCTTGTACTCAACAATCTTTTATCTTCTTGTGCCATTTCTCTATCATTTTCTGCTTGGTTCTTTTGTTCCATGACTTCACATATTTTGACTAAATGAATTTCTTGTTCTCTTTTTAGCTTTCTGGCTTCTTCATGTAAATTGAGATTCTTTCCAAGTAAGTCTTCAATTATTGCATCTTCTTCTTTGAAACTTCTTTATTTTCACAAGTCTTGAATTCTTTCTTCTATGTAACTTTTATCATTCATCTGTACTGCTAAATATTTTCTTCTTTTCAAGGAAAGAGAGAGTTTCTCCTTGAGTTTTCTAATCTGATCCATGGCCACTTGTATATCTATATTTTCATTTTTCAATGGCTTTCACCAGTCTGTATATTTCCAGTGCCTCTAATCTTTGCTCAAGTTGTTAAACTTATGTTAATAGAACCTTTAGCTCTGATATAAATTGTTTGAAATATATTGAGGCTAGGTGATTGAGAGGGGGGGTGAATCAAGAACCAATAAAACTTAATCTCTTTAATCATTTATTAGATTATCTAATCTGATTACATGCATGAAACATAAAAGTAATAAACATCCACAACACTTGACATAATATTTCGTTACCCACAAACCTTCCAAGTAGAAAGTAAAACTGGGGTGGGGATGGCACCCACAAGATTTATTATTGCAGTATAAATTTATCTTGTTAAAGCTTACAATTGATCACTTCTTATAGTATTCCTTGTTATGAGAAATAAGGACTGTTAGGTCCACCTTGTGAAAGGATTTAGTATAATACAATTAAGTATGTAACTATGTTAGGACATTTGTAAAGGACTGTTAAGTCCACCTTGTTAGAGGATTTTGCTGATACACCTATTAGGATGAGCTAGTAGATTATCTTCTATGCAACTCTGATTTGTTGAATAAGATCTAATGATATAATACTAATCACCTAAATGTTATAGATGATTCTCTATTTTTCCTTATATTGTTGTAGCCTCTTAATGAGTCTACCACTTAGTATTCGCATATACACTTCTTCACAGACATTTGGATAAAAAAAATACCTTATATTTATACCTTATCCAAATCAAATACTTCTGTAATTCATAATCCATAAGATAAATTAATATCAAACAGTACAAGCTAAGTCTGCCCAAAACTGGTACTCGGGTCTAATAGTCCACTTAGGTGATATACTGGCACTTGGGAAATATGTTGTCACTCAGGAAAAATAGTAAACTCTGGCACTCGAGCTACACTATGTACTCAGGTCATATTGATCACTCAGATAATATTGATTACCAATATTTTCTCAGTAAAAAATTCCACTGCTCGGGTTACACTGTAGCTGCCTGGGTTCCACTGCTGGCTCGGTCAACTCTGTGATAACTAAATGTTTTGGCACTAATTGACAACATGTCTTTCCATAAGTTCATCAATCTCCCCCTTTGGAATTAGTGACCAAAAACACTTATCATGTTCAAAAACTTCTCAAAATTCTAAGTTAAAACTCCCCCTTACCATATGCTTGGCTACTTGCACGGGTTTTGACAACAGCTTTGTGACTCAGTTACAACGGACTCTATTTTTTATTTTTCAAAATTGTTTTTGTAAATTTTCTATTTTATATATCTTCTTCTCTTCTCTTCTATACATTTATTTCCTTATATGTATATACAATAACTTTCCCCCTTTTTTTTGACACAAATGCCAAAAATATATCTATATTCTAATACCAAAGTAGGATAGGAAATCACTGTGTACCTTCAAAATCTGAGACAAATTGTTGTCCCAATTATCTTGTAACACCTTCAAGATCTGTAACTCAATCTGTATCTCTGCTAACAACTCCATCATAAGCCTTGCAACTGAAAATTTATTGTCATGTATGAGTGTCTTGGCATTAGCTATATGCTTCTTCATTACATTCATGTGTGGAAGGAGTTGGATCTACATAGCTGTAAGAGATTACCTTGTCCTTACTTCTTCCCTTAGTAATTGTTCCTACATGTTTGTTAGATACTTGATCTTCACAAAGTGTGATGAACTTGAACTAGGGTTAAGTGCCAACTGGTTTTCACATTCCTTCAAATATGTATCTATCTTTGTCAGCTTGGTCTTGATTTCCATGGTAAAGTTGGAAGTATCACTCAACTTTAAAAATAATGAAGCAACATTATTAACAGTAGTTTCTAGAGAGCTAATGAGAGTGTTTAGCTTCACTTGGTCAATTGCAATCTTTCTTGCAACATTCTCTAGAAATTTATTCTCAAACTTCCTTTTTGCCTTTTGTAGTAGTTTCTCTTGACCACTTAAATCCTTATTGAACTTGTGAACTATATTGACAAGTTGATCCAAAATAGAGTCATTCTCATCAACTTTTATTTCTAGTGCATATAGGAATATAACTTTTATTTCCTCTAGCACTCTATTTCTCTTCTTTTCTGCTCAGAGTTTTTTTTTTGTGTAGATCTTTTCTTCCATAGCTCCCCTAGTATATCCATCTTCTCTACTGTCAAGTTGGATAGATCCCAATTTGGAATCACACTATCTTCCTCAAGATCAATACCATCAGTATCTATTTCCTTCCCTTTTCCTTTGATCTAGGGATTGGGTGAAGGAACAGTTTCCTTACCTTTTCCACTATCATCCTTGACTTCAGTATTCAGTGGATCAGTGCCTTTTGCTACACTAACTATAGCATCAAGGATTCACTCTCATGAATATTCTATTCCAAAAGAGAAAATCCAAAACTAGAGAGATCTATTCTTAAGGACACCTTCCAAACTTAAGGGATCAAAACCTTGTAAATTGTATTGGATGGATCAATAGATCTTATAAGGTAAAAAACCATGCTTCAAGGATTAGTCTCTAATCCATAAAGGGAAAAAAAAGTTTTAAGTTTTGAAAATATTTTGAAGGTGCATGTGTGCAAAAAAGTGAGTAGAGCGTATGCCCCCACATTAAAGTAATTTCTAACACTTTAACAGGAGAAATGGCTTCAACAAAAACATAAAATACTCCACTGATTATGTTTCCACTATGAGATGCCGCCAAGCGAAGACAAATCAACTGAAATACCACATAAACATATAAAGAACACAGAAGGGATATACCTACCATGGGGTCAGTATGATCATATATATATATATATATATATATTGCAAATGAATTGACATCAGTCCCCAAAGAAAGTAGAACTACAATCACAATGGAGGAAAGAAAATGGAAGAGCTACAAAGAAGAGTCTTCTTAGACCACAACATGGAGACCAAAAAGAGTCAATTCTACCATATCTCAAATCCAATTGGACTACACAAGGAAAACATTTATGAACAATAGCACAGGTACAACAAAACACAAAGACAACATATAGAAGAATAGAGATACATGTAGAGTAATAGTACAATAGGTTTGATTCCTTTATCATCTTGCACCAACAAAGTAACAAGGGTCATATAAAAGAATCTAACAAACATTTAGAAAAAAACATTATGGGAGAAGCACAATACAATTGGAAAAAACATAAAAGGTTAACATGGAGGACAACCCAATCAAATGCATTTCCTACTCTCCCCATCTCGGTCTATATCACTTAGGGAAGGTGGGAAACTCGCAAGAGGGACTATATCCAACACATTAGGAATAATAGCCAGTTACAAACAAGGATCCTCTTGAGAATCACGATGTTTTATATGAGGTGTAATTATCATTTGTGTGGAAAGCATATGAGGTAAACCAGTATCAAGATCAATAGTCTCATATTTATCATTAGCACCAATAGGATCATCACTAGTATCTTCTTCATCAAGATTAATAAAAATAGAATCTAAGATGCGAATAGAATCATGATAATCATTCATCTTAACATCATTATTAACACTAACTCTTCAAATGCATCAGGCATACGCTAGTCAAAATAAGGTAAAGAACTTCAAAGAATAGAGGTACAGGCCCTAGCTTTAGCCCGACGCTTCTTATGAAATTCATTGGAAGATCAGTTACATTTTTTCTTGTTTGAAATGTTTTGAGAACTAGGAGGAATAAAAACTGGTTCCTTAACAGGTTCTATAGGAGGATTAGTAGGACTCTTAGTAGGCTGTAAAGGAACACTAGGAGCTTGATTAATAGAACTAGAAGCAATGGATAAAGTAGGTATGGAAGGCATAGGAAAAAGATCATGGTTAAGATCTATCTGAGGCATGCTTGACTCAATAATCTTGTGATGTTTATAGGATTTATATGAGAAAAAAATATTATTAGGTCAAGAAGAACATGAATTTGCTAATGAAGACCAAAATAAGTCAAGGGTAGCACAATCCCTAGGCCTAGAAGGTTGATATAAGCTATGATTAATTTTTTTCACTTCTTCATCATGAATGAACTTAATATACTTATGGATAGGAGAAGTAACGGCATGCATGGTAGTCAACCAAGGGAAACCAAGCTTAACTTGAAACTAATCAGAAGTAGGGACAACAACAAAGGTAGTGTCAACAACTTTACCACAAATTTCAACATGAAAGTTAATATATCCAAATGATGGAGAGAGAAAACCATTATAAGTTTGGATCCACACATCAGATGTATCATAATAATCACATTGTAAGTTATTCACAAAAAAGTTTTCTTTAGTAATGACATTGACTAAGGAACTAGGACCAACAAGACAAGTGTTGATGGGGATTTATGATTGGGTCCGCCAATAGGTGTAAGTTGTCACTAGGTACCGGGGTACCGGCCAACTTCACCTGTAAAGATTTTCTGGAGAAATGAGATTCTTTGAGCCTTCAAGCACATGAGATTCAAGTCTTGACAGTGCAGGAGCTTAATTGGGAGTGTGACTATTTTTTTTGGGGGGATAGCTAGTTATCCTAGATCATCTTCTCTGGGGATTTAGGTAAGTGGAGTTTCCTGCAAGCATTCAATAGTCAACCAAACAAACTTCAAAAGATAGACCAAGGTTAGAAATATTCCATCTACCTATAGTCATGCAAATATATTTAAAACATGTCAACCATGCTCCAACATGATACACTAAAATACTGAATACACGTAGAACCATCAGTTCACATATATTCAATAGAAAGGGAAAAGAAGGTCGTTAATCTACTTAAAATATTTGAGAAAGGGACATAAGAAACATACAACACAAAATAATATTAACTCAGAGATCAAGAGACTAACAACAACATTGCACTAATCCTTCCTTCTTCATTAATGGTTTTCCAGCATCACTGGCGAGTACATCAATAATGGCTCCAAGAGAGCATCTATCTACTAAGAACTTCTAAGAACTAATGAGCATTGAGCTCTGCAACTATAAAATGAGAAAAATACTAAAATGCTATAGCTATGGACTGCAAAATCATTAATTTTTCTTACCCTTGAAATGAGGTTAGACTTGTTATTTATACACAGATTTGCCCTAAAATTAACCTAACTCATCTTTACACTCAATCAATAAAATACACTTTCTAGTGGCTGGTACTACCTACACCACGCTACAACAACCTCAAGAAGAACAAAGGTCTGACATGTCAGAAGAATGAGACAAGAAGAGAGGTATGGAAGAATCAGCCTTGAGAAGAGAGACCAGAGGGATCGAGGCTACATGCCTCATTAATGAAAAAGTGGCTCACTGTCTCTGATGCGCTAGGTGTTATGTTGGAGCGGTGCCTTGGGAAGACCACCTACCTCAAGCTGCTGCCTGAGCTGACATGCCTTGCTGGGGTCACCTACTTCCTAACACCCTTATTGACTATTTGACAATGATCGATAGGCTCTGGGGAACTTGGACATGGATTGCCAAAAAAGTACAAAATTGTGGATCCAGAACTCCGGGATCCAAGAGCTTATGCTCAAAGAATGATGAATACAAAAATGTGCTATTGGTGAAAATTCTATGGACACCGAAGGACCTTATTGCTCCTTAGTATTTTTAAATGCTTCTAAGACTTGGCCTATGTCATCTTCATCTATATCCTTGATGCTATCCCATCAGCCATGGACAACCTCTAGCCTCTCTTTGACTTCTCTGGCCTCATCTCAGAATTCACTTACCATCTTCATGGCATCATGTGTCTGGATCATCATCTTGGATAATCTTGATAATCTTCCCTTGTCAAAGTCCCCGAAAGACTAATACAGGGACTCCATCTACTTGTCATACTTGTTGAGGACATAGTCCTCTAGGGTACACATCCCATTGGTGAAGGGGTCAACTTGTGACAACCCTACCACAAATTCCTGAAATAGGACCAAAGGATATCGGCCCACAGTCACCTTCTTGCTACTAATAACTGAGAGGGGGGGTGAATCAGTGGCCTCAAAAACTTATCCTTAAACTTAACCACCAATCAATAAACCTCAAATTATTATGTCCCTACAAGGTGCATGCCATGAAATACTTATAATGATTAATTGTCTATCAGTTTTCCTTATCTGTCCTTATTCTCCTTGATTACTGATAAGCATTATAACTATTTACTGAAATGTAGTAAATATGTAGGGTATACCGATATATCCAAAATGAATTCTGTATGATACAAAACAATAAAGAAATGCATCATACACACATATAACACATGGATTTTAATGTGTAAACCCTATTAAGGGAAAAAACCACTGGGACTGGTACCCCAAATTTTCACTCTTCTAAAGTGAGCCCTATTAGGAGCCAACCTTGTTAAAGGTTACAAACACATTATTAGGTGTGACCTTGTTAGAGGATTTTACACATATAGGTTGTCACTTAGTATCGGGCATCTAATGTTGCCATCCTTGAATCAGCCTCTCTCTTAGAATATCAATAGGCATCGGGCATATCCAATACTACTTTCATGAATCAACCTTTTTGGCACTCCTTGGGATGTACCTCAGTATATAGAAGACTCTTAAGTCCTACTCTATTAACAGACTTGATGCTTCAGTGGTTAAACTGAAACAATATGACTTGTTTCTAATGCAGCTTGAATTATAGATTTTTAGATATTTTTAAGTACATTACCTCTCTAATCAATGTATCAATTCAATTCTTTTGTGCTCCACACTTTCTGCTCTTTGATACTATGCTCACCGTTTGTCGGTGTCTACAAAATTCTTTAGCTCTCCTTTAGCTTGATTGATCAATACTACATGAAGTTGTTCTTCATCAATTTCTCTTTAGCATCCTCTTTTTATTCGTTCCCCTTAATCCCTTTTCGTGAATGTAATATCTCTTGAAAGTGAATTAAGCATGTCTCTTATATAGACATAATATTCATTGCTTCTTGATTCTTGATTCTTGGCGTGAAAAACAATCTAGCCAATTAGATTTAAAGCATAACTCCTAATTTTTCTCATAATTATCTTCATGCCAATTGTACAAATCATCTTTAAATCAATCACTTAACTCTGGTATAATAAAACAAAGAAAACAACTAGTTAAGTCTATCTTTAGCTCTTGCCAGCTAGATATTTTGTCATTTTATGAACTCTCTGTTCCTTCGATCAACTCTTTAGTTTGTTATTGGTAATAACTAACAGTTCTGTTGGCATGAATCCAATTAGCTTTGGGATCTCTGTCCGTCGGGTATCATTGGATTTTTACTCTTCAGGCATCCTATGGTTTTGCTTCATCGGGAAACACTATCTTATGCTCATCGAGCATCACTGTAACTTTTTTTCTTTGCCTTTTCCAATGGTGTGCACTCCATCAATGTTGTTTGTCACTTAGTGAATATTGGAATTTTATACATTGCTGAAAGCATAACCTTTTTTCCATTGATTCTCTGAAGTCTTTAGCATTATGTACTTGACCATATAGATGATATCAAGTTGACATCAATGACAATACAAATCAATAAATGATTTAATGCCTTGCATTATCTTCAACTTAATATTATCGAACATTCAATCAGTTACATGTCATCAATCTCTCCCTTTGGCATTGATGGCAACATACTATATTATCACACTATACTATTTAATACAATATGAAATACAATTGTTGAGATTCATCAAACTACCAATCTCTTCCTTTTGTCAATCAATAAATGTCTGAACTCTGGTAATCTCTATTTTAACTTAGATTTGATTCTTGTAGCTCTTTATCTTCTAATGTGTTGAGTCCTCTTATTGTGTCAATTTCTCTCTTTTGACTATTCTCTTTCTTGTGATGTCTTTTTCTCTTGTGAGCAACTCTCCCTTTGGATAATCATCTTTCATACAAATTTTCTCTCCATTAGGATATAATAATCTGGATAATCTCTCTCCCTTTGACAACAATGCTAAACAAATATTTTGCAAATATCTGACATTCATGTCAAGCAATCATTTTTATTCTATCCATAATATATTCCTTGAATTTCCCTTATCCATTAGTAATACAACAATATGCTTTGGTGCTTGGTTATGATATATACCTGTCTGTATATAGATGTATCTTTTTAAGTTCATCTCTTTGCTTGCATCAACATGAATGATATTTTGATAATATGTAGGCTGATGCAGCCTTCAATCATTTTACTGACTGGTAGACAAGGGTTTGACCCCTATTCTCTTTCTTAAGTACTCAAATGTATCATTGGGTAGTGGCTTGGTGAAGATATCAGCCAATTGTTCTTTTGATTGCACATACTCAAGTATCACCTCTTTTTCTTGAACTTGTTCTCTCAAATAATGATACTTGATGGCAATGTGTTTAGTCTTAGCATAAATGAGTGGATTCTTGGAATTGTTTATTGCGCTGGTGTTATCACAATAGATAATCACTGGTTCTGAGATCTTTATATGCATACCTTCCAACAACTGTTTGATCCATGCAATGTTTGAGCAATTTGTAGCAGCAGTAACATATTCTGCTTCTGTAGTAGACTGAGAGATGCATCCTTGGTTCTTGCTAATCTATTTAACAAGTCTATCACCCATAAAGAATGCTCCTCCAATTGTGCTCTTCCAGTCATCAATATTTCCAGCCCAATCGGTGTCGGTAAACACCTTGAGTTCAAATTTTCCTTCTCTTCTATACCATAACCCAAATTCCTCAGTATTCTTTAGATATCTTAGAGTTCTTTTCACAGCAGTCATATGTGATTCTCTGGGGTTAGTAAAAAATCTAGCAACAATTCCTACTACATGTGCAATATCTAGTCTAGTGTGTACAACATACATGAGTTTTCCAATCATTGATCTATACAAAGTATGATTTACCTCTATTTTTTTGTCCTCCTCTGTTAACTTACATCCAATAGCCATTGATGTTCCAACTGGTTTGGATTCTTTCATCTTGAATATTTTTAGGACCTCTTTGATGTATTTGGACTGTGTAATGAAAATACCTTCTCCTTGTTGCATGATTTAGAGACCAAGAAAGAACTTGATTTCTCCAAACATAGACATCTCAAACACTTTTCTCATCTCATTTGCAAATGATTTGCATAGCATATCATTGCCTCCAAATATGATGTCATCAACAAATATTTCAGCAATCAAAGTGTTATCATCAGTGTCTTCCTTTAAATAAAGATTACTATTTTCACTACTCCTTACAAATCCAATACTTATTAGATAGGAATGAAGTCATTCATACCAGGATCTTGGAGCTTGTTTCAATCCACAAAAGGCTTTATGAAGTCTACATACCATGTTCCTTTTGTCTGGATCAACAAACCCTTCTAGTTGTTCAATGTATACCTCTTCTCCAAGTATTCCATTTAGGAATGTTGATTTGACATTCATTTGATATACTTTGAATCCTTTGAATGTAGCATAAGCAAGTAATATTCTTGATCCTTCTAGCCTAGCAATGGGTGCAAAGGTCTCTCCATAGTGTATACCTTTCTCTTGTGCATACCCCTTGCATAATATTCTTGATTTGTTCCTTGTGACTTCTCCATTCTCGTTCATCTTATTCCTGAATATCCATTTTGTATCGATGACATTCTTGTTATATGGTCTTGGCACAAGTGACCATGTTTTTTTTTCTCAATCTCATCATTCATAGCACTTATCCATTCATCATTATCTAGTGTAGCATTGACAAATATTGGCTCAAATTCACAAATTAGACAGCTTGAGTTTAGAGACTTACTTCTTATTCTTTTACTAGCTTTCTTATCTCCTATGATCTGGATCTTTGTGTAGAGACCTCAAGTTGTCTTTTTCCATTTCTATATTAATTTAATTAATATTCCCTATAACAATATAGTTAATTCTTATAGATTAACTATATTTTTTATATTCGACTATTTATTTAATTTTATTAAATAAATTCATCACCTTGTATTTAAATTTAATTTAAATATTATCCCTAATATATTAAAATTTATTTTAATATATGTTTCCTCCATATTTCTTTTTAAATAAATTTTATTTATTTGATCCCTCCATTTTCTCTAAAATTCTTATAAACCTCATTTAAATTAAATTTAATTTAATTTAAATCTTACTTCTCTTTGCTTTTGGCTAAATTTAGCCTAATCACACTTAAAAGGTAAATAAACCCATTTTAGCCTTAATCACTTGCACACACATGTGACTTTTTTAAATTATTATTCCCTCCCCTTGAAAAGTCAACTCCTC
>MU225564.1:412519-427395 GCA_018584345.1 Thuja plicata
AATTCCTCCATCTACATTCAAATATCCTCATCACCCATCCTCCAAATCCATATTGGGCCCTTATGTTCCAAACATCATCCCTTCCCCCTCCAAATCCATTTTGGGCCCTTATGTTCCAAACCCTATCACTTTCTTAGTCTCATCCATTTTGGGTCCTTATATGCCAAAATCAAACCCTTCATCGCTTCCATCCATTTTGGGTCCCTACATACCTCCATCATATCAAATACCTAAGAAATATCAACAAAGGCACACATCCTTGAGTCCCTTCCAACATTCACCCTTCTTTATTCCATCCATAAACTCTCCACATCATCTAGCCTCATGCACCCCTACCCTGGCTAATGGAAGCAAATTGGATGCCAACACTAAAGTGCATAAAGTCCAAAATCCACAAAAATTAAAGGATCAATATGTCCCATCTAAAAGACATGTTCAAGAAAAGAAAAATATGATCCAAAATAAAGAAAAATTCAAAAGGCCACAAAGGCCCAAAAATAAATTCATGTGGATTCCTAAGTTACTAATTGAAGCAGTGCATAGTAAAGAAGAATCAAACTTGACATCCAAACTTGCTAATCCAAAAGCTTTACCCACTCACAAGTCCTCAAATCCTCCATTTTCCAAATCCATTTTGGGTCCTTACATCCCAAAACCCACCTTTTCCCCTCTATGTCCTTCACAATCTCCTCCTCTGCTACTCCACCACCCTTCAAGGTGTGTGCTATTGATGATCTTTCCAACTTCCTCATTGATTCACTAGTCTGCCAACCTTCCATCCATTATCCACCAATCCTTCCCCATCCTCCCCTCCCATTAATCCAATCCTTTGCATAAATCCTTATTCCACCCTTCATATCTCCTATCCCTTCATCTCCCTTCCCCCCAATCCTACCAACATCTATGAGCATAAATAATTCTTCTTCTTCAAAAAAAAAAAGAGATTATTAAATGTCCTAAAATATCATTATCTTGGTGACAACCTGGCAAATAGACGCCTTGATGATATAAAAAAAAAAGTACATATCAAGGGATACCATCCATGGAACTAGATGCTTGAGTCCTTCCATCTCTCTCTTCACGTATTCATTATCCTCCAAATCCACTCATATATCCATTCACTTATTCTTATCCCCTTGCACTCTACACATGGGGGCAAGATCCATCCATACTATCCTACCAAATATACCTTCCATATTCCCTATCCCACATCCATAATCCTCTATATGTGCATCCTCCTTGTCCCATCTTTTATCTTGACTATCATATTCATTCCCTCCATTGTCTGCATCCTCCATATCCCTTATCCTTTATTCATCCACTATCCATTATCCTACATAAGTTCATCCACTTCATCCATATTTGATCTTGACATCCTATCCATATCTTCCAGCACATAGTCATTTTCTTATCCTTTTCCTCCATCCACCATCCATAATCCTATGTAAGTCCATCCTCCTTTCCATGTCTTGGATCTTGGTTATCCCATACATTTCCTCCATACATTATCCATTATCCTGCATATCTCCTATCCTATTCATAGCCTCCATCTTATATCCCTTTTCATCTCTTCTACCTTCTCTCTTCACACAAACTAGAGGCACTAAAATATCCATGCATGCTTTGGAAAACACAAGCCTTCCTCCCCTCCATGCACATCCTTTATGTACTATCCATCTATCCATCTCATATAGCCTTTATCCTCTATCTCCCCATCCTTCACCCTCCCACCTCTTATATGGGGGCATCTTTTACAACATTGTCCTTGGATCTCGCTCTACTTATTCCCCTTTTCTTACATGTCATCCTACCCTTTCATACATCCTTTATCCCCCACCTACCCATCCATCCTTTTCCTACCTTTAGTATGGTGACATTCTACCTAGCTCTTGGATCTCTTCCCTCCATATCCCCCATTTGATGGTCTTCCATATCCTACCATTCCATCCATCTCTTTCTCAGATCATCTCTCCATCTTTCCATACTTTCATATACCTTGACTCTCCCTTATCCTTGGTGTTCATCCATTTGCTCCTTCATCCATTCTCCTATCCAATCTCATCTACTTCATTTGTCCTTTCCACCTCTTATCTAATATTTTCATCATCCTTTCTTCAAATCATCTTGTTTATCAAATCTCTTTATCTTCTCATCTAATCTTCCTCTCATCCAATTCAATCATTCTTATATTTTCATCCCATTCTATCTAATCCATGTTATTGTATGAAGCCTAATCAGACACATAAATCTTTTCATCCCCTTTTCTTTTGGCGCGGTTGCTCCCCAGATTTTTCTACGAGGGTTTGGGGGCAGCGCCCCCAAGATGGGTCCAAGGGGCAGCGCCCCTTGCGGGGTCCAAGGGGCAGAGCCCCTAGTGCGCTCCCTATTGTGAGATAGGGCGGGGTCGAGGGGCAGCGCCCCACGAGGCTAAAAATAAATTCATATTCAAAAGAAGCCTCGAAATTTATTTTTTCTTAATTGACCCTCATATTTCTAAAAAATCATAAAAATCATAAAATGTCTAAAAATCTTAAAAATTAAAAAATGATCCTGAAAAAATTCTTAAAATTTTTTGAAAAATATCACAATCTAAAAATCTATAAAAAAAAAAAAATTTTAAATAATAATAATAATAAAAAAAATTAAAAATTAAAAAAATTAAAAAATTAAAAAATTAAAAATTAAATTTATTTTTGACTCTGTCGGTGGGGCGGAGCCGCCAGTCTACCAACGGGTGGCTGCACCGCCCCTACATGGGGACGGAGCCACCCGTCTATAGACAGGCGACTGTGCCTGCCCCTCCAAAGGGGCGGAGCTGCCCGTCTACTGACGGGCAGCTGCGCTGCCCCTATGCGGGGCAGAGCCGCCCGTCTATGGACAGCAGCTGCACCCGCCCTCCAAGGGGCTACGCCACCCCTACGCGGGGGCGGATCCGCCTGTCTACTGATAGGTGGCTGCACTCACCCTTCTGTGATGGCAGAGCCGCTCCTCTATTTATCAAAAATTTAAAAAAAAAATTAAAAAATCTTTAGAAATTCATAAAAATTAAAAAATCCTTTAAAAATCATCAAAAAATTAAAATTTTCAAAAAAATTAAAAAAAACTCTGAAAAATCTAAAAAATAAAAAAAACTCTTAAAATTGTAATAAAAATCAATCATGATCAATACTAGTACATGTAATCCAACACTGCAATCTAGCATATCAATCTTTAATCATGTCTTCATGTTAATCTGAATCAGCTGGTAATCAATTGATCAATTTTTTATCCAATCATCATCATGGGATGTATCCTTCCCAATCCCTTGGATATGCATTGTTCTTATCATTAACTTTGTCATCCTTCATCAATCGATCAATCAATTAGTTTTCAGCTGGCTAGGAGTAACATGTTGGTTTGCTTTTGGCTTGTTGTGCATGCTTGCTTGTTGCTTGTATGTGTTAGTATTTTTTTGTACTTGATCATTTTATCATTATCTCTTTTATCACGTACATGACACCTTGTCATCTTGGTTCCTTATACCTTGGTGCATATCGTCAAGTACCATATCAAAATCCAAGTTGTGCTCCCCAATGTTTACACAATTCATTTGCATTGCATTTTAGATAGATTGCATTTTTGCATAGTGAGGTCTTTTTTTTATTCCCTCCACCCTCTCTCTTGATCTATTTCGAGAGCACATTCATGTTCTCCAAACCCATATGTCCTCTCGAGGGGGCATCATCCTTCCATATATCCCTCCTCGTCATCCTTTCTCATTCTTCCATGATTGGGGCATCTTCCTCTTTTCTTTTCTTTGACGCGATGTTGATTTCAACACCACATCAAAGAGGGGCAAAATGTAGACACCTCAAATTGTCTTTTTCCATTTCTATATTAATTTAATTAATATTCCCTATAACAATATAGTTAATTCTTATAAATTAACTATATTTGTTATATTCGACTATTTTTTTAATTTTATTAAATAAATTCATCACCTTGTATTTAAATTTAATTTAAATATTATCCCTAATATATTAAAATTTATTTTAATATATGTTTCCTCCATATTTCTTTTTAAATAAATTTTATTTATTTGATCCCTCTATTTTCTCTAAAATTCTTCTAAACCTCATTTAAATTAAATTAAATTAAATTTAAATCTTACTTCTTGCTTTTGGCTAAATTCGGCCTAATCACACTTAAAAGGTAAATAAACCCATTTTAGCTTTAATCACTTGCACACACATGTGAATTTTTAAAATTATTATTCTATCCCCTTGAAAAGTCAACTCCTCACTTTAACCACTTAATCCTAGCCGCTCATTCCTTTTGCCTCTTAATCTCCTTTACTCCCACCAAAACCCTACCTAACCCTCAATCTCAGCCACTCATTTTCCACCACTTAATCTCAACCCTTTATTTTTCATGTCAATTCCATAAAAGGAGGCCTCACTCCTCATTTTGCAACTAGAATAACTAGTGTGAGAGTAACGAGTCAGTAAATTGAGCATTCTTGCACACTTGAGCACTTGAGCACTTAGTTTAGATCTCATATTTGGCATAATAGTTTAGATTTATTTCCATAGCTTAAGTTATAATCTTGCATGTTCATCTTTAGTTTAGTTTTCATCACAATCTAGTAGTTAATCTCTTGCATTTGCATTCTTAGTATAGATCTTGTATTTTACATCACATCATTTGAAAGATTTGCGGCAAGTTCCATATACTTGTGCTCAAATCTTCATCATTTTGCATTTATCATAGTGGGATTTATTGCATTGTGTTGGGAGAGCACACCCACAAAATCTCTAAGAAAAAATCAAACAAGTCTTGGGTGCACTTGGTTTAGCTCATCGGAGGTTGTAGTGAAAATTGGGTTGTATTTCAAGTTCTTTGCATGCTTTTAATATTTGTTATATCTTGTATACGCATGTTTTGACTTGTTGTGTAGCTGTAGGGATTTTCATTGCATACACTTTGGATGATTACTTCTTACATATCTTGCAAGTATAGGTATAGTTCTTTGTGTATTAGCTTGATCTTCATTTTGTTCTTCATCACCTTGCACATTATCTTGATCATTATCCTGACCATCGATATTTGCATCCTAATGCTTAGGAGCAATGATTTGTAGCTCGGGATCTCTACATTGTTGGTAGGGTAGAGTGTCAAGTTCCTCATTGTAAGTGAACTTATTGTAGTCCTCTGGTTCTTTAATGCTTTTTTGCTCATTCTTCTCTGCAAATTCATCTATCTTTACATTTTCACTTTCAATAATTTTGTTAGAGGCTTTGTTTAGACATGTGTAAGCCTTGCTCTTGGTAGAATACCCTAGAAAAATTCCTTCATCACTCTTGGATTCAAGTTTTCCATTTCTATCATATTTTAAGATATAACATTGACTGCCAAAAATGTTGAAATAACTTACATTGGTTGTGTATCTATACCATAGCTCATAAGGTGTCTTCTTGGTATCTTTCTTCAATTATACTCTATTTAGTGTGTAAATAGTAGTACTAACAACTTCCCTCTAGAATATTTGGGTGATGCCTTTTTCTATCATCAGTGTTCTAACACAATCAACTATTGATCTATTCCTTCTCTCAGCAATCCCATTTTCTTGTGGTGTTCTTGGTGTAGAAACCTATCTTTTTATACCATGTTCATTATAGAAATTAGTAAATTCATCTGATATAAATTCTCCTCCTTTATCTGATCTCAAATATTTTAGATCCTTACCACTTTGTTTCTCTACCATATCCTTATACCATTTAAGCATCTTAAATGCTTCTGATTTATCTTTTAGAAACATAACTGTCATCATTCTAGAGTAATCATCAACAAAAAGAATAAAATATCTATCTCTATAATAACTCTTTGTCCTCATAGGTCCACATAAATCAGTATGGAATAATTCTAGAATTGCATCAGATGTATGGGTTTTGCTTTTGAAACTGGACTTTGGCATTTTACCTTTATGAAATTTTTTACACATGATGTTGTTGGGCTTGGTCATTGTCGGTAAGCCTCTACCATTTCTCTTTTTGCTAATCTTTATCATGTTGTCAAATTTCACGTGACACAGTCTTTTGTGCCATAACCATATGTCTTTATTTGTAGCAATCAAACAAGTGGAGTCTGTATCATTCAGATAGAATAAGTTACCTTTAGTCTGTTCACCGGTACCAATTAGATTTCTAGATTTGTTGAAGATCTTTGCCTTCTTATTTTCAAATGCAACTTTCTGGCCTGAATTATTCAACTAAGAAACACTCAATATATTATAATTCAATCCATTTACCCAATAAGAATTCTCACACTTTATCTGGTTATTAACATTATTGTTCCTCTACCTTCAACTAGACAAGGTGTATCATTTCCCATTCTTACTGATCCACCCTTGTAGTATTCAAAAGTCTCAAATTTTTTCTTATCACCGGTCATATGATGAGTGTAGCCACTATTTATGATCCAAACATCATTTTTTCTAATTTTAGATATGAGAGATGTTTCTACATACCTTTCTTCATCATCTTCTAAATCATCTTTTATAGCCACAAACACCATCTCAATGTCTTCATCAGATTTAGTGTTAGTATCATCATCCTTGCATTTTACTAGGTAGCTGAGCTTGTTTCCTTTTTCCTTATAGTCTCAGGTATCTCTTCTTTCTGATTGTTGGTAGCTTCTGTAATCACCTCTGTCAGACTTCTTCTCAAAAGATCGGTCATTACTTCTGTCATCTTTTCTTTTGTTAGTACATCTTGCAGCAAAGTGTCCAATCTCTTTGCAATTAAAACAAACAAGTGGTAATTTACCTTTTCCTCTCTGCATTCTTCTGGCCATAAGTTCTACAATTTCATCAAGATCATCTTCTTCATTTTCACTATCACTATCTTTTCTCATAGTGTTTTTGTGACTTGATTTACCTATTCTCATAGAAGTTTTGAATGCAGACTCTATGCTTGGTAAGACACTATTATCAAAGTTATTCATCTCAAATGAAATTAGTCTTCCAATTATATTGTCTAGAGTAACATTACTATTTTCTACTGCTCTCGCTTCTTGAATGGAAAATACTCTAATAGCATAAGTAGGCAGTAAGGTTCTTAGAATTTTACTTACCACTGTTTCTTCTTCTAGTACACCTCCAAATCCTCAGATAGCATTGACTACCTCTTTTATTCTTGTGCTATACTGAGTGATGTTTTCTCCTTCTTTCATTTTGAGATCATCAAACTTTCCTCTAAGACTTTCTGCCTTGGATCTCAAAACATTTTTTTCACCACCATGTACAAGCTTCAATTTGTCCCACATCTACTTTGGAGTTTTGCATTCTTTGACATCTTCAAATTCAGCATCGGAGAGTGAGGAAGCAAGCTCTATCATCAGGCCATTATGTTCATGCTTCTCTCTCATTTTTTCAACTATTGGTGCTCCTGTGGGAAACACATATTCAATTTCTAGGAATTGAATAACATCATTACCAATACCTGATAAGTGGAGTCTTATACTACTCTTCCATGAAGAAAATTTATCTTTGTTCAACATGGGCACATCTCGTCTATTCATCTTGTGATCTTTGGCTTAGGTCTTGAAATCTTTCTTCTAGGCACACAAGCTCTGATACCAATTATTAGTAATAACTAAGAGGGGGGTTGAATCAATGGCCTCAAAAATTATCCTTAAACTTAACCACCAATCCATAAACCTCAGATTATTATGTCCCTACAAGATATATTCCATGAAATACTTATAATGATTAACTATCTGTCAGTTTTCCTTGTCTGTCCGTATTCTCCTTGATTACCGATAAGTAGTATAACTATTTACCAAAATATAGTAAATATGCAGAGTATACTGATATATCCAGAATGAATTATGTAAGATACAAAACAATAAATAAATGCATCATACACACATATAACACATGGAATTTAACATGGAAACCCTGTTAAAGAAAAAAAACACTGGGGCCGGTACCCCAAATTTTCACTCTTCTAAAGTGAGCCCTGTTAGGAGCCAACCCTGTTAAAGGTTACAAACACACTGTTAGGTGTGACCTTGTTAGAGGATTTTACACATATAGGTTGTCACTTAGTATGGGGAATCTAATGTTGTCATCCTTGAATCAGCCTCTCTCTTAGACTATCAATAGGCATCAGGCATATCCAATGTTACTTTCATGAATCAACCTTTTTGGCACTCCTTGGGATGTACCTCAATATATAGAAGACTGTTAAGTCCTTCTCTATCAAGAGACTTGATGCTTCAATGGTTAAACTGAAACAATATGACATATTTTTAATGCAAATTGAATTGTAGATTTTCAGATCTATTTAAGTACATTACCTCTCTGATGAATTTATCAATTCAATTCTTTTGTGCTCCACACTTTCTACTCTGTGATGCTATGCTCACTGTTCATCGATGTCTGTAGAATTCCTTATCTCTCCTTCAGCTTGATTGATCAGTACTGCATGAAGTTGTTCTTCATCAGTTTCTCTTCAGCATCCTCTTTTTATTCACTCCCCTTAATCCCTTTTCATGAATGTAATATCTCTTAAAAATGAATTAAGCATGTCTCTTATATAGACATAATATTCATTGCTTCTTGATTCTTGATTCTTGATTCTTGATTCTTGACGTGAAAAACAATTCAGCCAATTAGATTTAAAGCATAACTCCTTATTTGTCTTGTAGTTATCTTCATGCCAACTGTACAAATCATCTTTAAATCAATCACTTAACTCTGGTTGAATAAAATAAAGAAAATAACTAGTTAAGTCTATCTTTAGCTCTTGCCAGCTAGATATTTTGTCATTTTCTGAACTCTTTGTTCTGTCGGTCAAATCTTTAGTTTGTTGTTGGTGACAATTGAAAGTTCTGTCGGCATGAATCCAGATAACTTTGGGATCTCCATCCACCGGCCATCATTGGATTTTTACTCATCAGATATGTTGGTGCTCAAAAAAACTGGTTCATTTTGAGGCCAACTGAAAGGTACACACTAGTACCTCTATAATTCTGGCATTGTTAGGCCAAGGTTGGTAGGCCTGATTCCACTTCAATCTAAATAATCTTCTATGATGCCCAACTACATACACAGACAACCAAATCTCCTCCCAAGGTGGTAAATCATCCTTGGAGGCAACAATACAATCTCTCTATGCTATTCAATATATAAAATTTAAACTAAATTGAATTATCCCTAAAAAAACACTAATTTAATAAATGCTCTGAAAATTGATTAAATTATCAACAAAAGCTACAAAATATGAATCAAAAGATAGTATCCAGATAACAAGATCAGTGCCTACTTAAAATATGGGTTATAGAGTCAAGAAATCCAGCCCTACATACAATCAAAGATGATTTAAAAAAAAAACTTGCTTTTAGTAAAACAAGATCATCACCTCACAGGCTTCCGCTTGAATTACAATTCAATTTAATAAACACAATTAATCTTATCAAATTTAACTTGAATTAGGAGACCAATAAGAACAACAACAGACACTCAGATCTAACTATCGATATTCAAATTGTATGTATTAAAATTGAATTATATAATCAGGGAATATAACACAGTAAGGCACTCTGACAGAGAGAATATCTGAAAGACAAACTGGAAATCAATAAAAATATAATCATAGAAAGTAGAATAACACTTATCTTATTTGACATCTAAATATTTGTACATAATGACTCATATTTGTAGCATCTGTTCTCTCCTAGAATTATTTCTCCCAAAAAATCTCATTCTAATCTTTTAAGTTTATTTTGACTTAATATTTATATGGTTCTCAAAAGTTCCCGTGAAAGGACATACCCTTTCATAAAAACCTAATCCTTAAAACTAACCCTAAAGGTTACAAATTAAACCATATAATGGTTTTTAGGAAAAACATTTCTCGCATAACAAACTTAATTCATAATATCTTCAAGTGTTTGTGCATAATAATCCAATGTTTAATTCCTACACAAACACACCCAACATTAAATAATCTTAAAATTAAAATCATTATATTTAATAATGTTTTAATCTTTCAATATGATCCCAACTTAAGATTATTTAATTATTAACTAATAATATATCAAAGAAACATTAATAAAATTATGATATAATTTGTACAAATGTTTAATGATAAGAAGTACCAATAAAATTTAAACATTTGATCATAGGTACTTACTTTAATAATCGAAACATAAAAAAAAAAGGTCTTATTAATAAGATAATACAAAAAAATCATTTAATAGGAGTATATAGTTTTATGTTTAAAATTTAATTTTTGCTTTCAAAATTTAACCATAATGCATTTACTTTTCAGGATACTTTTTTCCAAAATATGAAACAAGATCAATTTCATATAGATATATCTCTAGATTCTAGGGTGCAATAATTATAAATATTATAACTCACCCTAGAAAATAAAAGGGAAATACTTACCCTAAAATAACATTTTAAATAATTTACATAGGGTAAGGTTGTTAATATTTTAGAAAGAGGATAAAAAATAACCCTAATTATGCACCTTTACAAAATAAATCTTATAACATAATAAAATAACAAGAGTATCTAAATCACCTATTTAATATTTGCAATAACAAAAAGGTGAAAAAATAAAAATCAATTAAGGTAAAATAAAATCTATTACACCCTCCTACCCTAATAATTTGAATTTTTTTTTTGAAAAAAATTACTATAGGATAGAGTAAGAGATTATATTTAAATATTTTGAAAACTTAAATTTATGCCAAAGATATTAAAATAATTTCAAAACTTATAAACATAATAACATTTTCCAAAATGAATTACCTTATTATGTTATTTTACTTTTGAAAATATCCTTACAAACATAAGGCACTATAAATCACACATAGAAATGTTTCTAAAACTTTAGGGTTTATGAGGGTAAATTATAAATTAAATTAAAAAGGATTACATTAGTAAAAGTAATATAAAAATCGTGAAATGTAAAATCCTTTAAGAACATCATGCAAGATAAATTCAATACATTTACTATCCCAATAATTTATTTTTAAAATATTAAAGGGAATAAAATAATTTACAATTTAGCCCTTTATCTGTATCCATATTCTCAAGGAATAACATAGGACAATTGGTTAGGGCAAGTCGGGTAGTTTAGGATAGAAAAAAGGGTGAGTCGAGAGGTTGAGTGTTCAACTCCTTCTCCCCACTCTTTTTTCTTAAAATCAATAAAATAAATAACACATAGGAAAGGAATATTTCATTTTTGAATTTAAAATTACAAAGGAAAGAAAGACTCCATGAATGAGAAATTTGTGTTGATTTTACACATGTACATGAAAATGTAAATAAATTAGTTCCTCTTCCAAATCCACTCGAAGAATAATAGTAGACTAACTGGTTAGAGGGTAGGAGGGTAGGTAGGTAGGAAAAAGGTTCGCTTGAGAGGTTGAGTGTTCAACTCCCGATTAACACCTTTTTTTTTTTTTACCAACTACCTCATTATTCATTATTTTTTTTTTTATAATTATTTTATTTCAAAATGTACATGCATTAAAATTATTGAAATAAAATAACTAACAACCTATTTCATGAACATAGAATAATGATAAATACTCATCCCCCTTTTGATTGTTTTAATTAGGGAGATTACATAAAAATAGACATGAAGATTATACTTCCCTGATGTTTTGCGTATTTAGAACCTAATTTTTTAGGTGTCAACAGTGGCTCTTATTGGGGACATGCATTCACGTCTGGATGCAGCGAGAATCTAGTTATCTCTGGAAAAGTAGACCATAGTAAGAAGAGAATCATAATGTTTAAACAAAATAAAACAAATAAAATAATATACAAGATAGAGGATACTTCCTGTTTTCAAGAGAAAAAGGGTTTCAAATACTGACCATGAGTTGGGAACTCTTGAATAACTTCATCAGTATCCTATAAATAGTATGAATTCTCACCTACCTTCGAAATGACCTTGTAAGGTCCTAACTATAATACCTCAAACTTGCCATGTTTTCCTTTATCTTGGTCCTTTGCATTCCATTTTAGTACCCAATCACCTTCTTTGAAAGGCCTGTCTGATGCTTTCTTTTCATGAAGGGTCTTGATCTGTCGTTGTTGGTGAAAATTCCTTTCTTGTGCTATTCTTCTCATCTCATCTAGCTCTGATAACTGGCTCAATCTTTCTTCCATAAAATTTACATCCTCAAGTTCTTCTTCCTGAATGAATCTGTAAACTGGTAGGAGATTTTTTAATGGTAACCTTGCTTATTTTCCATAAACCAATTCATAAGGAGCTAAACCTGTCGATCTTTTCACTGTTACCATGTCTGCCCATAAAGCTAGACCTAGCTTTGAATCCCGTGCTTTCTTATTATTTCTCAACATTCTTGTGATAATTTTTAGTATATTCTTATTGCTTGATTCTGCTTGACCGTTCCCTTGCAGATGATAAGTAGATGAATATGATAGATTGATACCATATTTTCTGCAAAATTCTGAAAATTCCTTAGATCTAAAACACATGTCATTGTCATAAAGAATATTGCAAGGTACTCCAAATCTGGTAAGTATGTTATCTATCAAATACTTGATGACCACCTTACTTGTAGCTTGTCTCATAGGTATGGCTTCAACCCATTTCGTAAAGTAATCTGTTGCAACCAATATCCACTTGTGACCTCCACTCGAAGCATCAACAATTTCCCCAATAAAATCTATTCCCCACATTTTGAAAGGTTCCTCAGTTTGCAAAGGAATAAGGGGTAAAACACCATTGTATTTTAGTTTTCTGAAGAACTTCTAACAAGACTCACACTTTTTGACATATTCATAACAATCCTTGAATACTTGGGGCCAATAATAACCGGCTTTCAATATCTTATGAGCTATTGTCTTAGCTGAAAAGTGACCGCCGCATACCCCATCATGCAACTCTTTAATAACGGACTTAGCCTGATAGGTATCTAGATAGAATACAAGGATACCATCATTGTTTTTCCAATACAAGTCTCCTTGAATCAGTACATACCTTGATTCTTGCAATTTTATAGTTCTTTTCTTATTATCACTTAAATGTTCTTTACATTTCATATGTTTTAAGAAGTAAACTATATCTGTGTACCATGGACAACGTTTGATGCTAGTTCCTAAGTTCTCCAAATCCACTTGGTTTATCTAGGTTGCATCCAAATTTTTTTCTGCCATGAGTTTAGCCAACCCTTGAACTCTTACTAACTTAGTGATTTGAATCTCAATATCAAACTCTTGAACTTGATTCATCCATCTGCATCTTTTACCTGTGACCTCTGATTGCCTTAATATGTCCTTAGTTGCTGCATTAGGTACGTATGCCACAATCTTTGCTCTAACTAAATAAGGCCTGAATGACTTTACTACCTTTACTAATGCATAAGCTTGCTTCTCATGTATATCATAGTTTGACTCATAAGCTTGTAAAGTCTTACTGAAGAAGGCTACCAGTTGCTCATGTCCTTCATCATTTTTCTGTAATAGGATAGCTACAATGGTGTGAAGGGAAGCAAAATAAAATAGTTGAAAAGGTTTTGAAAAATTAGGTGATTTCAAAACTGGAGCTTCCTTGATTGCTTTCTTAATGTTAGAAAAATATTCTAATGCCTCATCTATCCATTTTGGAAATACATTCTTCTTTAACATCTTTGCAATAGGTTTAACAATTTCTGAAAAATTTGAGACAAACCTTCTCACAAAATTGATTTGTCCAAAGAAAGATTGAATCCCCTTAACATTTTTAGGAATTTGAATCTTATTAATTGCTTCAATTCTTTCTGGATCTATCTTCACTCCATCTCTAGATATGATATGTCCTAGGAGTTTACCTTCAGTTACCCCAAAACAACATTTCTTTGGGTTGAAGGATATCCCATACTCAAGGGCTCTTTTGAAGATTTGTTCTAAATGCTTGCAATGTTCTTCTACCCTTTTGGAATAAGCTATGATTTCATCTTTTTTGGCAATTTGACTTCTTGAGGAAGCATGACTCATTTTGCGTTGTCAAGCATGGCAACAAAGTCATACTTAAGTTCTGTTATAAAAGACAAAATGACTAAGTGTGAAAATAGGGCAGACAGACACATACAAAGATCAGTACATCAGAGCACATGTTAGAGATCACACTAGAGCATGTGTGCTTAGGTATATACTCTATGGTGTATATACATGCTAGATCCAGACGCACAGAGTATGGAAAAGTTACAGGAAGATTAATAAACCTACAGTCCAGAAGACAGTGCATTGAAGCTGACTACAGTTTTGATCAGCATGAATGATTTTGTAATGTAATGGCTAAGAACCTTTAGTTATAAGTTTTTAATAATGTAATTAATGTTATAGTAAATGCTCTTGAGCCGAATTGTTCAGAAGCATTGTGTATTTTGGTTTAAAGGCCGACTAGTGTTATGTTTTGGGTCGCGCCTATTCAATTATAAACATATAAGTATGTAATCTAATGTTATGTTACAAGAGTCAATTATTATGCATGAGGAAGATATAGATGAGTAGTATAATGAAGTAAGTAGATGATATAGCTCTTTAAAGGAGTAAGAGCATTCACGCATACAAGGAACTAATCAGAAAGTAGTGTCATTATAGCAGTTCATTTTTTATATAGTGCATATCAACATTCAGAGGGTTGTAGCCTTCGTCTTATTGGGCAGTGAGCCATATACCTTTAACAGGGTTTTGTAAAAGACTCCTAACAAGGTCAGACCTTTAACCAGGTCATATTACTCAAATTGTAAAGACTGCTTCTAACAGGGCAAAGGAACTTTAACAGGTTCATTATACCTAGTACAATATTTGTGGGTACTAATCCCCACCGGAGTTTTCCTCTGATCAAGGTTCTCCATAATCA
>MU225564.1:430701-442921 GCA_018584345.1 Thuja plicata
AGATCATGAAAAGACATGCTATAGAAGAGGACATGAAGATTAGAGAAGAAACTTTGGATACTCTTCTCCCTATTTGTTCACATGATGAGAAGGCTATTCTGTTAGATCTGGTGAAGCCTCATCTCCACAGTAAGATGAGAACTCTTTAGATTATGAACAAAGAGTATGAGCAGGTTGGAAAGGAGACTGAAAAAGCATTTGTACAAGTATTTATGGATAGACATATGTATCCATCAACGACACCTACAAAGGAAACTCAAGTACCTTCTAAACAAGATACAAAACAAGTAATTCAAGCAGCGCCTATGATAGGTCCATAGGTTTCAGCGCCCTCAATCTCAATAGCCTCTGAGACAACTAAAGATACAGAGGATACTATAGTAATTGATGATGTAAAAATATCTATGAAAAATTCTTATAATGATATGGATAAAGTTGATGAAGCATTTGTAAACACCGAAGAAATGAACACTGATGACACAACTCTACAATAGGATGAAGTTCCTTTCATTGGTCCAATAGACTTGGATAAGGAGAAAGATACTCAAGGTAATGAGAAACTAGTAAAGTAAATTCATGTCAAAAGTGAATGTGTAGATACAAGTCAGAATACTATTTTCTCACCATCCACTCAACCATCCACCTCATTGTTGTCAAGGTTAACTCCTGAATCAACAAGTTTAGATGCGTGGGAAGAAGAAGACCTTATCAAGATTAGCATCCTTGCCATGGAAAAGGAAAAAGAGAAACATGTGATGAGGAACCCTCACTTTGTGGAATCAATAAACATTTTGAATGAATTAGTTCTTGCTGATAAGAAAGTTGCTAAAGTTCAAACAGTTGAACATGTGGATAGCATACTGATAAACTTCAAAACAAATTTCACTAGCTTAATAGAATCAACTACTAAGATTTCAGAAGATGAATACAAGAAGGAGAGACTAAATTAATAGGTAAAGAACTTTACCCTAGATCTAAAATCCTTAAAGATTGGGCAATCTATACTTAAAGAGTTGGCAGCAAAAGTCAAGAAGGTTATTGCAAATTGCATTGATAGAGTGAAGCTCACCTCTGAGCAGACTAAAAAGATAGCAGAAGTAGAAGAAATGGTGGATAACATAAGGAAATCATCTGAAAACTCCACACAAGATATGAACATATGCAATAATGTCTATCAAGGTCAATTGGACAAAATTGAGAAGGCAAAACTGGAAATTAGCAAGATTAGAATAAGACAAACTCAGTTGAGGAATGCACTTGCACCATCTCTAGCAATTCTCAATGAGAACATCAAACAGATTGATGACACCATACAGACATATGATCAAATTCCTTGCATGGATCTGATGAAAATGGAGAAATTGACATATGCTTTATGCACGCATCTTCAGACAATTGATGCAATGAAAGTCTTTTGGCAGATTCAATCTCTTCAAGTTGTGTACCCAGAAGTCTACATGGAGTAAGTATGTTGAATAATTAAAATTTTTGCACACCTTTATCATTAATGTCAAAGGGGGAGTAGTATAGAATGTGTATATACGGAGAAGTATATATGTATATATCATTAAGTATTATGATATACAGTCATTTTTGTATACAGTCATTTTTGTGACTTAGCCACATTCTTTTGTTTCCATAAATGACAAAGGGGGAGATTTTTGGAAAGTTGACTTCCTAAGGAAGCATGACTCATTTTGTGTTGTCAATCATGGCAAAAAAGTCATACTTAAGTTCTGTTATGAAAGACAAAATGACTAAGTGTGAAAATAGGGCAGACAGACACATACAGAGATCAGTACATCAGCGCATGTGTTAGAGATCACACCAGAGCATGTGTACTTAGGTATATACTATATGGTGTATATACATGCTAGATCTAGATGCACAAAGTATGGAACATCAGTATGGAAAAGTTACAGGCAGATTAATAAACCTGTAGTCCAGAAGACAGTGCATGGAAGCCGACTACAGTTTTAATCAGCGTGAATGATTTTTTAATGTAATAGCTAAGCACCTTTAGTTATAACTTTTTAATAATGTAATTAATGTTATAGTAAATGCGCTTGAGCTGACTTGTTCAGAAGCATTGTGTATTTTGGTTTAAAGGCTGACTAGTGTTATGTTTTGGGTCACGCCTATTCAATTATAAACACATAAGTATGTAATGTAATGTTATGTTACAAGATTCGATTATTATGCATGAGGAAGATATAGATGAGCAGTATAATGAAGTTAGTAGATGATATAGCTCTTTAAAGGAGTAAGAGAATTTGTGCATACAAGGAACTGATCAGATAGCAGGGTCATTACAGCAGTTCATTTTTGATATAGTGCATATCAACATTTAGAGGGTTGTAGCCTTCATCTTATTGGGCAGTGAGCCTAGGTAGTGAGCCATATACCTTTAATAGGGTTTTGTAAAAGATTCCTAATAGAGTTAGACCTTTAACCATGTCATTGTACTCAAATTGTAAAGACTGCTTCTAATAGGGCAAATGAACTTTAACAGGTTCATTATACCTAGTACAATATTTGTGGGTACTAATCCCCACTGGATTTTTCCTCTGATCAAGGTTCTTTGTAATCATATCATGTGTTATGTGTTATTTTGTTATGTTTCTTTGGATGCACATTTGATATATGTTTAATTAGCTGAAATATAATTAATAGATAAGCACTGATTGACCCCCCCCTCTCAGTGTTTCTAACAATCTTGATATATTGCAATAATAACATCAATGAAGTCCTCAAAATCCACATCCATGGCTCTCTAAAATGTATTCCCAACATTTGTAAGTCCAAATGACATGCTTGGGTAAACGTATGTACCCCATGGTGTGGTGAATGTCATCTTATATTATTCTTCCTCTTTGACTTTCACCTGATTGTACCCAGAGAACCCATCCATCATAGATAACAACTCATTACCAATGTTTTTTATTAATAATGATTCCATGTTAGGTAATGCATAATTGTCTTTTAACAAAGATATATTTAACTTCTTGAAATCCACACAAAGTCTGATATCTCCATTTTTCTTCCTAATAGGTACCAGATTTGAAACCCAAGTAGAGTGCCTAATTGGCTTGATGATGCCAACATCTCTCATCTTTATTAGTTCATCCTTCATCTTAGGAGCCAAAGTTGGGTTTATGGGTTTTTGCATTTGTCTAAAAGGCTTTGCATCTAGTTCTAGGGGTATCTCATTTTGGAATAAGTCCTCCCTATATGCTTTAAGGTCATCATAAGACCAAGCAAAAATATGTCAGTACTTTTTAAGCAAGCCAATAATCTCTGATCTGATTTTTGGAGTCAATTTCTTACCAATAAGGACCTCTTTGGGAGTATGTTCATTTCCCAAATTTATCTTCTCTACTTCTTCTAAAAGAGTTTGTTCTATCTTGATTTCATTCTTAGAGTCTTTATTATCAAACATTCTTTCTAATGCCACAAGCCCCTTTGGGATTTTACTAGTCTTAAGATGAATCACTTCTTTCCCAAATAAAGTCTCTTTTCCTTCTACTATTTCAACATAAGCATTCAAATCAATAGACTAATCTTCATACATTTCTTCACATGCAAGGAATTTTATGATATCTCTATCATCTTCAAAAACTTGCCAATTTTGAATGTTATCAGGTACTATTGGTCTTGATTTGGTCTCAACCTGTATAATATCCTCACAAGGAAAATCATTTTGCCTAAATACTAAGTTGGCCATAAAATCTGCAACAATATTTTCAGACCTATCTATCCAAGTTATTGAAAAAGCATCAAAACATTCTATAGAATCCCAAACTTCATTTTTGTACCTCTTTAGGTTATGGTTTTTAGTAACAAACCTATCCTGAATTTGAGATACTACTAATTCAGAATCCCCATAAACAGAAATAAGTTCAATACCATGTTTATTTGCTATTTTAAGACCTAGTAGAAGTGCTTCATACTCTGCAGTGTTGTTAGTACAATCAAAAGCTAACAAAAAGGAATATTTGAAAGATTTCCCACTTGGGGATACAAATACTACACCTACTCCATTACCATTTTTGCTACATGATCCATCAAAAAAATTTTTCCAAATGCAAGTACTACTTTTTTTAGCATGTAACTCAATAGGATTAGTATTTCCAATAGCATTTTTACGAATACTTACTTGGAAGTTCTCTATATCTATATGGAAAAAGTGTGTAACATGACTTGGATCAATTTCTTCGATGATATAAGTAGACTTTGGTTCTCTATCAATCTCACAATCCTATCATTAACTGGAATAGAAGCATAAGATAAATCCAATTGGACATTACCACCTACCAAGTTAGACCATTGTCTAGATAATAACATTCCATAACTAGGTGGTACTTCTACAATAGTGATATCAATATTATAAGACTTTTCCAGACAAGAAGGAAACTTGAATTCAACATTATTAATTATTCCAATAACTAGGATAGATCTATTATCCATAGCATAACATTTTCCATAAGTAGTATCTATAGTCATCCCTAATTCCTTCATAACTCTGTGAGGCATGATATTAACTGCTCCTCTAGAGTCTAACATACAATTTCTTACTAGTTTATTGTTTATTAACAAAGTTAGAAAGAAAGGGTCTACTTTAGTAGTATCCTCATTAATAAATGTTCCTAGATCAATAACTGGTAACTCTTCATTATCCTTTTTTTCTTTAGAATCCTTTCTAACAACATCATTTATTATTTTGAGCATTTCATTCCTCCAATCAGTTAATTTCATCATTTCCATTAGAGGGACAGAAATTTTTACCTGAGACAATGCTTGAGACATAAACGAAGCACATTTAGAAATTTTATTACCATTTCTTTGCTTGTTCACTGGTTTACTTATCTTTAGTGCTTGATCAACTTTCTTTTTAGGATCCTTTACTTTCCCATTCCTTGCATAACTACTCTTGTTTGAAGCTTTCAATATTTCCACTGCTTGTCCATGGTCTAGGTTTATAGGTCTGTTCCTCAAATGATAGTTGCTACAAACCTTTTCCAATGCTGCCACAGTATATGCTTCTCTTTCCTCTCTAGTTGACCTTCTGATTTATGGATTCTCATCATTATCTGAAAATATTTGCTGCTCTTGATCATATCTCAACTTGCTCTGATCCTCATTTGGCATATAATCTTCTTCAGAATCATCACTATCTGCCACCCAAAATGGGTTGGATGATGTTGCATTTATCATGGGTTGATCTTCATCTCTCTGAACATTCTCTTCTAAAATTTTGTGAGCTATTAGACATCCCTCTTGTGAATGAGGTAATTTGCATACATCACACTAGAGTTCACCCTCTATGAAGTTATTCCTCTTAAGTGGATTAGGAGTTTCCATCTGCCTTTTCAAAGGTTTCCCAACCTTCCATTCTGTATGGTAAGGCATGTCCTGCAATTTGTATCTGTCATTCCTATTGACATTTTTTTCACGCCTTCCTTCTGTAAAGTGAGTTTTGTTTGGTTGCAAATTCTTCATCAAACTTACTAATTCATCCATCTTATCACTTTCACTGCTCTCTTTTGGGATTTCAGGATTGAATAGTCTAGGATCACTTCTTTTATCAACTCTCCCTGTAGCTATTCTATTATTTTCAATAGTTAATGCGATCTTAAAAGCTTTTTGTAATGTTTTTGGATTGTGAGACCTTATCTCATAATTCATTTTAACATCAAAGGTTGTCAAATAAAAAGTGATCAGAAAAGTATCAACGGGGCGAATGTCTTTTGGAATCTTATTCAACACCCTATTAAACCTCTCATTAAAATCTTTCACTATTTCATTTATATTTTTCCTTATACTGGTCAATTCATGAGTTACAAAGGATGGATCTCTGTGATTAGCAAGTTCTTCTAAAAATTGATTAACAAAATCATTCCAACTATTAATAGAACTATCTGGTAAATTTATATACCACTCATCTGCATCATCCTTAAATGACTACACAAAAACCTTCATCAGCACATCTTCATAATTTATTTCAAATTCATCTACGACATTTTTTATATTAATAACATGTTGTTTTGCTGATTGTGTTCCATCTACAGTAAATTTTGGAATGGAAGATTTTAGATCCTTAGATATGCTATCAGGATAACAAATAATACCAGTAAAATCTTATTGTCGATACCTTTCATTAACCAGAGGAATTCTAAAATTTGTTTGATTCATAGCCTGGTTATTTATCTGGAGCCCTCAATTTTGATAGTTCCTCTGATACTGACTTCTCTAATTAGCTGTTCACTGACCACCTTGATTGTTTGTCTGATATTCACTGTAGTTGTTTTGATGCCTCATATTATTATTCCTGATTTCATTATTTTGATAATGATGCATTTGATTCTGGTTCAAATCATGTTCATAATGCCCTCTTCCATTAGTGTGGGTCCCAATATGATCTCTGTAGACACCTCAAATTGTCTTTTTCCATTTCTATATTAATTTAATTAATATTCCCTATAATAGTATATTTAATTCTTATAGATTAACTATATTTGTTATATTCGACTATTTTTTTAATTTTATTAAAAAAATTCATCACCTTGTATTTAAATTTAATTTAAATATTATCCCTAATATATTAAAATTTATTTTAATATATGTTTCCTCCATATTTTTTTTTAAATAAATTTTATTTATTTAATCCCTCCATTTTCTCTAAAATTCTTCTAAATGTCATTTAAATTAAATTAAATTAAATTTAAATCTTACTTCTCCTTGCTTTTGGCTAAATTCAGCCTAATCACACTTAAAAGGTAAATAAACCCATTATATCCTTAATCACTTGCACACATGTGACTTTTTAAAATTATTATTCCCTCCCCTTGAAAAGACAACTCCTCACTTTAACCACTTAATCCTAGCCACTCATTCCTTTTGCCTCTTAATCTCCTTCACTCGCACCAAAACCCTACCTAACCCTCAATCTCAGCCACTCATTTTCTACCACTTAATCTCAGCCCTTCATTTTTCATGTAAATTCCATAAAAGGAGGCCTCACTCCTCATTTTGCAACTAGAGTAACTAGTGTGAGAGTAACGAGGCAATAAATTGAGCATTCTTGCACACTTGAGCACTTGAGCACTTAGTTTAGATCTCATATTTGGCATAATAGTTTAGATTCATTTCCATAGCTTAAGTTAGAATCTTGCATGTTCATCTTTAGTTTAGTTTCCATCACAATCTAGTATTTAATCTCTTGCATTTACATTCTTAGTATAGATCTTGCATTTTACATCACATCATTTGAAAGATTTGGGGCAAGTTTCACATACTTGTGCTCAAATCTTCATCATTTTGCATTTATCATAGTGGGATTTATTGCATTGTATTGGGAGAGCACACCCACAAAATCTCTAAGAGAAAATCAAACAAGTCTTGGGTGTACTTTTTTTAGCTCATTGGAGGTTGTAGTGAAAATTGGGTTGTATTTCAAGTTCTTTGCATGCTTTCAATATTTGTTATATCTTGTATATGCATGTTTTGACTTGTTGTGTAGCTGCAGGGATTTGCCACCCCTACGCAGGGGTGGAACCACCTGTCTACTAATGGGTGGCTGCACTCGCCCTTCTGTGAGGGTGGAGCCGCTCCTCTATTTATCAAAAATTTAAAAAAAAAATTAAAAAATCTTTAGAAATTCATAAAAATTAAAAAATCCTTTAAAAATCATTAAAAAATTAAAAATTTCAAAAAAATAAAAAAAACTCTAAAAAATCTAAAAAATAAAAAACACTCTTAAAATTGCAATAAAAATCAATCATGATCAATACTAGTACATGTAATCCAACACTGCAATCTAGCATATCAATCTTTAATCATGCCTTCATGTTAATCTGAATCAGCTGGTAATCAATTGATAAATTTTTTATCCAATCATCATCATGGGATGTATCCTTCCCAATCCCTTGGATGTGCATTGTTCTTATCGTTAACTTTATCATCTTTCATCAATTGATCAATCAATTGGTTTTCATCTGGCTAGGGGCAACATGTTGGTTTGCTTTTGGCTTGTTGTGCATGCTTGCTTATTGCTTGTATGTGTTAGTGTTTTTTTGTACTTGATCATTTTATCATTATCTCTTTTCTCACGTACTTGACATCTTGTCATCTTGGTTCCTTATACCTTGGTGCATATCGTCAAGTACCATATCAAAATCTAAGTTGTGCTCCCCAATGTTTACACAATTCATTTTCATTGCATTTTAGATAGATTGTATTTTTGCATAGTGAGGTCTTTTTTTTATTCCCTCCACCCTCTCTCTTGATCCATTTCGAGAGCACATTCTTGTTCTCCAAACCCGTATGTCCTCTCGAGGGGGCATCATCCTTCCATATATCCCTCCTTGTCATCCTTTCTCATCCTTCCATGATTGGGGCATCTTCCTCTTTTTTCTTCTTTGACGCGATGTTGATTTCAACACCACATCAAAGAGGGGCAAAATGTAGACACCTCAAATTGTCTTTTTCCATTTCTATATTAATTTAATTAATATTCCCTATAACAATATTGTTAATTCTTATAGATTAACTATATTTGTTATATTCGACTATTTATTCAATTTTATTAAATAAATTCATCACCTTGTATTTAAATTTAATTTAAATATTATCCCTAATATATTAAAATTTATTTTAATATATGTTTCCTCCATATTTCTTTTTAAATTTTTTTTATTTATTTAATCCCTCCATTTTCTCTAAAATTCTTCTAAACCTCATTTAAATTAAATTAAATTAAATTTAAATCTTACTTCTCCTTGCTCTTGGCTAAATTTAGCCTAATCACACTTAAAAGGTAAATAAACCCATTTTAGCCTTAATCACTTGCACACACATGTGAATTTTTTAAATTATTAGTCCCTCCCCTTGAAAAGTCAACTCCTCACTTTAACCACTTAATCCTATCCACTCATTCCTTTTGCCTCTTAATCTCCTTCACTCCCACCAAAACCCTACCTAACCCTCAATCTCAGCCACTCATTTTCCACCACTTAATCTCAGCCCTTCATTTTTCATGTCAATTCTATAAAAGGAGGCCTCACTCCTCATTTTGCAACTAGAGTAACTAGTGTGAGAGTAACGAGTTAGTAAATTGAGCATTCTTACACACTTGAGCACTTGAGCACTTGAGCACTTAGTTTAGATCTCATATTTGGCATAATAGTTTAGATTCATTTCCATAGCTTAAGTTAGAATCTTGCATGTTCATCTTTAGTTTAGTTTTCATCATAATCTAGTAGTTAATCTCTTGCATTTGCATTCTTAGTATAGATCTTGCATTTTACATCACATCATTTGAAAGATTTGGGGCAAGTTCCACATACTTGTGCTCAAATCTTCATCATTTTGCATTTATCATTGTGGGATTTATTGCATAATGTTGGGAGAGCACACCCACAAAATCTCTAAGAGAAAATCAAACAAGTCTTGGGTGCACTTGTTTTAGCTCATCGAAGGTTGTAGTGAAAATTGGGTTGTATTTCAAGTTCTTTGCATGATTTTAATATTTGTTATATCTTGTATATGCATGTTTTGACTTGTTGTGCAGCTGCAGGGATTTTCATTGCATACAATCTCTACGTTCATACTATGCCATCATTCTATGTTGCTGCGTATTATTCTTGTAGTGCTGGACATTGTCTCCATAGTGTTGGGCACTATTTTTATATTCCTGCACACTATTCTAGAAATCAAGTGCGAGAAAGTGGGGTTGCACATGGTGTTGTTAAAACTGCTATGTACCACCTCCAAACTGTTGTGTATGGTTGTTGTGGTGTTGCACCTTGTGTTGGTTATCCCAGCTTTGCATTCGGTCACTTCTTCCTTTTGTATGATTTCCCTCATGCTGTGCAATGTATTTGTTATACTCCTCTTGCACACAGTCACCTACACCTTGTGTGTAGTTTCCATGTGGTTGAGAGTTATACTTATATTGTGAAATATTCTTATGGGGCTGCGCATGGTATTTGCCACCCTTACTTTGCCTGCTATTTTTAGAATGTTGCACGTCATGTCCATATTGTTGTGCAAAGTTTACATAGTGTTGTGTATTGATTTTACATTGTTGTGCCATATATTTGTTATTTCCTTCTTGCGAGTGGTCACCTATACCTTGCGAGTAACTTCCATGGAGTGGTGCCACTATCCCATGGTGTTGTACACTATTATTATAACCATACATACAATCTATGTATTGGTGCATGTTATTTCCACTTGGCATACCATTTGACCAGTCATATTGCTGGTAATTCATCCACTATGCATGACTATGTGCAACATCATTGCGCAAGTTGTCCTCATCCTTATGTTGACTTACATTCCCACGCAAGTCATGCACTCTTATATACTGATCTTTTGTATTAACGGGCTACTGTTGGTATTGGATTTGAATTATATATGATCTCCCTACAAATAAGGGATCAGCCTGGGCACTTAATGGAACGTGCTCAACACCTCTTCGTCCATGGTTTGCCAAATATTAAACTCTACGATTTTCATTATGCTCCTCATTTCGTGCATTATTTTGACTATCATAACTGTCATTATCGTTGCTCCCCCTCTTGTTATCTGTGTTATATAGAGGGTTAGAATGAAAAGATTTGAGAGGATTATTGTTTCATTGCTTATGAGGGGGGTTATATCTCGACACCTGAGTATTTCTATCAATTGCTTCATCATTACTTACTTCCCCATTTTTGGCATCACTTCTCTCAGGTGAAATAAGACTTTCCCTTTCTATTCCCAACTTCTTGAGAGCTTCATCGAGCTGTTTTATGAGAGCTTTGAGCATCTTCTTATCTTTAATCTCCAGTCTAATCATCCCTTGAATTACTTCATCCATCCATCTATCCTCCTTCTCTTGTTCATAAACAACTTCTGGATTACCAGGTCTAGAATATGGAAAAGTATTTCTATATTCACTGTTACTCATTGGGCTATGTTGATTTGAACTTGGGAACTTCTCACAAGCAACCTCCTTATCATCCTTGCTAGGCTATTTTTTGAGAGACATATACATCTTCCTTTCTGAATTCTTATTTCTCCTATTCGGTTTCAATTCAATGAATAAATTGTTCTTTAGAGATCTTCTCCCTAACATAGGCCTTTTCTAAAATTGAGTTTTAGAGTCGCCACCTCACCTTCGGTGAGGAATATATAACTATTCTGAGTCTTTTATCCTAGTAGAGTTTCACAACCATAACAGAAGATTTTGTAAATGTCTTTCACTGATAGCTTCCCCAGTAGAGTCACCAATTTATTGGTGCTTAAAAATACTGGTCCATTTTGAGGCCAACTGACAGGTACACACTAGTACCTCTACAATTCTGGCTTCGTTACGCCAAGGCTGGTAGGCCTGATTCCACTTCAATCTAAATAATCTTCTATGATGCCCAACTGCATACACAGACAATCAAATCTCTTCCCAAGGTGGTAAACTGTCCTTGGAGGCAACAATACAATCTCTCTATGCTATTCAATATATAAAATTTAAACTAAATTGAATTTATACCTAAAAAAACCCCAATTTAATAAATGCTCTAAAAATTGAATAAATTATCAACAAAGCTACAAAATATGAATCAAAAGATAGTATCTAGATAAAAAGATCAGTGCCTACTTAAAATATGGGTTATAGAGTCAAGAAATCCAGTCCTACATACAATCAAAGATGATTTAAAAAAAATAAACTTGCTTTTAGTAAAACAAGATTATCACCTCACAGGCTTCCACTTGAATTATAATTCAATTTAATAAACACAATTAATCTTATCAAATTTAACTCAAATTAGGAGACTGATAAGAACAATAGAAGACGCTCAGATCTAACTATTGATATTTGAATTGTATGTATTAAAATTAAATTATATAATCAAGGAATATAACATAGTAAGGCACTCTGACAGAGAGAATATCTGAAAGACTAACTGGAAATCAATAACAATATAATCATAGAAAGTAGAATAATACTTATCTCATTTGACATCTGAATATTCGTACATAATGACTCATATTTGCAGCATCCGTTCTCTCCTGGAAATATTTCTCCCAAAAAGTCTCATTGTAATCTTGTACGTTTATTTTGACTTAATATTTATATGGTTCTCAAAAGTTCCCGTGAAAGGACATACCCTTTCATAAAAACCTAATCCTTAAAACTAACCCTAAAGGTTACAAATTAAACCATATAATGGTTTTTAGG
>MU225564.1:443093-479659 GCA_018584345.1 Thuja plicata
TTAATTATTAACTAATAATATATCAAATAAACATTAATAAAATCATGATATAATTCGTACAAATGTTTAATGATAAGAAGTACCAATAAAATTTAAACATTTGATCATAGGTACTTACTTTAATAATTGAAACATAAAAAAAAAAGTCCTATTAATAAGATAATACTAAAAAATCATTTAATAGGAGTATATAGTTTTATGTTTAAAATTTAATTTTTTCTTTCAAAATTTAACCATAATGCATTTACTTTTCAGGATACTTTTTTCCAAAATATGAAACAACATCAATTTCATATAAATATATCTCTAGATTCTAGGGTGCAATAATTATAGATATTATAACTCACCCTAGAAAATAAAAGGGAAATACTTACCCTAAAATAACATTTTAAATAATTTACATACGGTAAGATTCTTAATATTTTAGAAAGAGGATAAAAAATAACCCTAATTATGCACCTTTACAAAATAAATCTTATAACATAATAAAAGAAGCACGAGTATCTAAATCACCTATTTAATATTTGCAATAACAAAAAGGTGAAAACATACAAATCAAATAAGGTAAAATAAAATCTATTACACCTCCTACCCTAATAATTTGATTATTTTTTTAAAAATTACTATAGGATAGAGTAAGAGATTATATTTAAATATTTTGAAAACTTAAATTTATGCCAAAGATATTAAAATAATTTCAAAAATTATAAACATAATAACATTTTCCAAAATGAATTACCTTATTATGTTATTTTACTTTTGAAAATATCCTACAAACATAAGGCACTATAAATCACACATAGAAATGTTTCCAAAACTTTAGGGTTTATGAGGGTAAATTATAAATTAAATTAAAAAGGATTACATTAGTAAAAGTAATATAAAAATCATGAAATGTAAAATCCTTTAAGAACATCATGCAAGATAAATTCAACACATTTACTATCCCAATAATTTATTTTTAAAATATTAAAGGGAATAATATAATTTACAATTTATCCCTTTATCTGTATCCATATTCTCAAGGAATAACATAGGACAATTGGTTAGGGCAAGTTGGGTAGTTTAGGATAGAAAAAAGGGTGAGTCGAGAGGTTGAGTGTTCAACTCCTTCTCCCCACTCTTTTTCCTTAAAATCAATAAAATAAATAACACATAGGAAAGGAATATTTCATTTTTGAATTTAAAATGACTAAGGAAAGAAAGACTCCCTGAATGAGAAATTTGTGTTGATTTTACACCTATACATGAAAATGTAAATAAATTAGTTCCTCTTCCAAATCCACTCGAAGAATAATAGTAGACTAATAGGTTAGAGGGTAGGAGGGTAGGTAGGTAGGAAAAAAGGTTAGCTTGAGAGGTCGAGTGTTCAACTCTCGATCGCTACCTTTTTTTTTTTTTACCAACTACCTCATTATTCATTATTTTTTTTTTATAATTATTTTATTTCAAAATGTACATGCATTAAAGTTATTGAAATAAAATAACTAACAACCTATTTCATGAACATAGAATAATGATAAATACTTATCCCCCTTTTGATTGTTTTAAATATGGAGATTACATAAAAATAGACATGAAGATTATACTTCCCTAATGTTTTGCGTATTTAGAACTTGATTTTTTAGGTGTCAACAATGGCTCTTATTGGGGACGTGCATTCACACCTGGATGCAGCGAGAATATAGTTATCTATGGAAAAGCAGACCATAGTAAGAAGAGAATCATAATGTTTAAACAAAATAAAACAAATAAAATAATATACAAGATAGAGGATACTTCCTATTTTCAAGAGAAAAAGGGTTTCAAATACTGACCATGAGTTGGGAACTCTTGAATAACTTCATCAGTATCCTGTAAATAGTATGAATTCTCACCTACCTTTGAAATGACCATGTAAGTTCCTAACAATAATGCCTCGAACTTGCCATGTTTTCCTTTATCTTGGTCCTTTGCATTCCATTTTAGTACCCAATCACCTTCTTTGAAAGGCTTGTCTGATGCTTTCTTTTCATGAAGGGTCTTGATCTGTCATTTTTGGTGAAAATTCCTTTCTTGTGCTATTCTTCTCATCTCATCTAGCTCTAATAACTGGCTCAATGTGTCTTCCATAAAATTTACATCCTCAAGCTCTTCTTCTTAAATGAATTTGTAAACTGGTAGGAGATTGTTTAATGGTAACCTTGCTTATTTTCCATAAACCAATTCATAAGGAGCAAAACCTTTCAATCTTTTCACTGTTACCTTGTCTGCTCATAAAGCTAGACCTAGCTTTGAATCCCGTGCTTTCTTATTATTTCTCAACATTCTTCTAATAATTTTTAGTATATTCTTATTGCTTGATTCTACTTGATCGTTCCCTTGTGGATGATAAGGGGATGAATATGATAAATTGATACCATATTTTTCGCAAAATTCTAAAAATTCCTTAGATCTGAAACACATGTCGTCACGAAGAATCTTGCAAGGTACTCCAAATCTGGTAAGTATGTTATCTATCAAAAAATTGATGACCACCTTACTCATAGCTTGTCTCGTAGGTATGGCTTCAACCCATTTCGTAAAGTAATCTGTTGTAACCAATATCCACTTGTGACCTCCACTCGGAGCATCAGCAATTTCCCTGATAAAATCTATTCCCCACATTTTGAAAGGTTCCTCAGTTTGCAAAGGAATAAGGGGTAAAGCACCATTGTATTTTACTTTTCCAGAGAACTTCTGACAAGACTCACACTTTTTGACATATTCATAAAAATCCTTGAATACATGGGGCCAATAATAACCGGCTTTCAATATCTTATGAGCTATTGTCTTAGCTGAAAAGTGACCGCCACATACCCCATCATGCAACTCTTTAATAATGGACTTAGCCTGATAGGTATCTAGATAGAATACAAGGATACCATCATTGTTTTTCCAATACAAGTCTCCTTGAATCAATACATACCTTGATTCTTGCAATTTTATAGTTCTTTTCTTAATATCACTTAAACCTTCTTTACATTTCATATGTTTTAAGAAGTAAACTATATTCGTGTACCATGGACAACATTCGATGCTAGTTCCTATGTTCTCCAAATCCACTTGGTTTATCTGGGTTGCATCCAAATTTGTTTCCGCCATGAGTTTATCCAACCCTTGAACTCTTACTAACTTAGTGATTTGAACCTCAATATCAAACTCTTGAAATTGATTTATCCATCTGCATCTTTTACCTGTGACCTCTGATTGCCTTAATATGTCCTTAGTTGCTGCATTAGGTACATATGCCACAATATTTTATCTAACTAAATAAGGCCTGAATGACTTTACTACCTTTACTAATGCATAAGATTTCTTCTCATGTATATCATAGTTTAACTCATAAGCTTGTAAAGTCTTACTGAAGAAGGCTATCAATTGCTCATGTCCTTCATCATTTTTCTATAATAGGACAGCTGCAATGGTGTGAAAGGAAGCAAAAGAAAATAGTTGAAAAGGTTTTGAAAAATCAAGGGATTTCAAAACTAGAGCTTCCTTGATTGCTTTCTTAATGTTAGCAAAAGCCTCTAATACCTCATCTGTCCATTTTAGAACTGCATTCTTCTTTAACATCTTTGTAATAGGTTTAACAATTTCTAAAAAAATTGAGACAAACCTTCTCACAAAATTGATTTGTCCAAAGAAAGATTGAATCCCCTTAACATTTTTAGGAATTTGAATCTTATTAATTTCTTCAATTCTTTCTAGATCTATCTTCACTCCATCTTTAGATATGATATGTCCTAGGAGTTTACCTTCAGTTACCCCAAAATTACATTTCTTTGGGTTTAAGGATATCCCATACTCAAGGGCTCTTTTGAAGATTTGTTCTAAATGATTGCAATGGTCTTCTAACCTTTTGGAATAAGTTGTGGTGTCATCTTGATATATTTCCATAATAACATCAATGAATTCCTCAAAATCCACATCCATGGCTCTCTGAAATGTAGCCCCAGCATTTGTAAGTCCAAATGGCATCCTTGCGTAAATGTATGTACCTCATGGTGTGGTGAATGTCATCTTATATTGCTCTTCCTTTTTGACTTTCACCTGATTGTACCAAGAGAACCTATCCATCATAGATAACAACTCATTACCAATGATTTTTTGTAATAATGATTCCATGTTAGGTAATGCATAATTGTCTTCTAACGAAGATATATTTAACTTCCTAAAATCCACACAAAGTCTGATATCTCCATTTTTCTTCCTAACAGGTACCAGATTTGAAACCTAAGTAGAGTGCCTAATTGGCTTGATGATGCCAGCATCTCTCATCTTTATTAGTTCATCCTTCATCTTAGGAGCCAAAGTTGGGTTTATGGGTCTTTGCCTTTGTCTAAAAGGCTTTGCATCTAGTTTCAGGGGTATCTCATGTTGGAATAAGTCCTCCCTATATGCTTTAAGGTCATCATAAGACCAAGAAAAAACATGTATGTACTTTCTAGGAAAGCCAATAATCTCTGATCTAAATTTTGGAGTCAATTTCTTACCAATAAGGACCTCTTTGGGAGTATGTTCATTTCCCAAATTTATCTTCTCTACTTCTTCTACAAGAGTTGGTTCTATCTTGATTTCATTCTTAGAGTCTTTATTATCAAACATTCTTTCTAATGCCACAAGCCCCTTTGGGATTTTATTAGTCTTAAGATGAATCACTGCTTTGCCAAGTAAAGTCTCTTTTCCTTCTACTATTTCAACATAAGCATTCAAATCAATAGACTAATCTTCATACCTTTCTTCACATGCAAGGAATTTTATGATATCTCTGTCATCTTCAAAAACTTGCCAATTTTGAATGTTATCAGGTACCGTTGGTCTTGATTTGGTCTCAACCTGTATAATATCCTCACAAGGAAAATCATTTTGCATAACTACTAAGTTAGCCATAAAATCTGTAACAATATTTTTAAACCTATCTATCCAAGTTATTGAAAAAGCATCAAAACATTCTATAGAATCCCAAACTTCATTTTTGCACCTCTTTAGGTTATGGTTTTTAGTAACAAACCTATCCCGAATTTGAGATACTACTAATTCAGAATCCCCATAAACAAAAAGAAGTTTAATACCATGTTTATTTTCTATTTTAAGACCTAGTAGAAGTGCTTCATACTCTGCAATGTTGTTAGTACAATCAAAAGCTAACAAAAAGGAATATTTGAAAGATTTCCCACTTGGGGATACAAATACTACACCTACTCCATTACCACTTTTGCTACATGATCCATCGAAAAACATTTTCCAAATGCAAGTACTACTTTCTTTAGCATGTAACTCAATAAGATTATTATTTTCAATAGCATTTTTATGAATACTTAGTTGGAAGTTCTCTATATATGTATGGAAAAAGTATGTAACATGACTTGGATCAATTTCTTCGATGATATAAGTAGACCTTGGTTCTCTATCAATCTCACAATCCTGTCATTAAATCGAATAGAAGCATAAGATAAATCCAATTGGACATTACCACCTACCATGTTAGACCATTGTTTAGATAATAACATTTCATAACTAGGTTGTACTTCTACAATAGTGATATCAATATTATAAGACATTTCAGGACAAGAAGGAAACTTGAATTCAACATTCTTCATTATTCCAATAACTGGGATAGATCTATTATCCATAGCATAACATTTGCCATAAGTAGTATCTACATTCATCCCTAATTCCTTCATAACTCTGTGAGGCATGATATTAACTGCTGCTCCAGACTCTAACATACAATTTCTTACTAGTTTATTGTTTATTAACAAAGTTAGAAAGAAAGGGTCTACTTTAGTAGTATCCTCATCAATAGATGTTCCTAGATAAATAACTAGTAACTCTTCATTATCCTTTTGTTCTTTAGAATCCTTTTTAACAACGTCATTTATTATTTTGAGCATTTCATTCCTGCAATCAGTTAATTTCATCATTTCCATTAGAGGGACAGAAATTTTTACCTGAGACAATGCTTGAGACATAAACGAAGCACAATTAAAAATTTGCTTACAATTGCTTTTCTTGTTCACTGGTTTACTTATCTTTAGTGCTTGATCAACTTGCTTTTAAGCATCCTCTACTTTCCGATTCCTTGCATCACTACTCTTGTTTGAAGCTTTCAATATTCCCACTGCATGTCCATGGTCTGGGTTTATAGGTCTGTTCCTCAAATGATAGTTTCTACAAACCTTTTCCAATGCTGCCGCAGTATATGCTTCTCTTTCCTCTCTAGTTAACCTTCTAATTTATGGATTCTCATCATTATCTAAAAATATTTGCTTCTCTTGATCATATCTCAACTTCCTCTGATCCTCATTTGGCATATAATCTTCTTCAGAATCATCACTATCTGCCACCCAAAATGGATTGGCTGATGTTGAATTTATCATGGGTTGATCTTCATCTCTCTGAACATTCTCTTCTGAAATTTTGTGAGTTATTAGACATCCTTCTTGTGAATAAGGTAATTTGCATATATCACACCAGAGTTCACCTTCTATGAAGTGATTATTCCTCTTAAGTGGATTAGGAGTTTCCATCTACCTTTTCAAAGGTTTCCCATCCTTCCATTTTGTATGGTAAGGCATGTCCTGCAATCTGTATCTGTCATTCCTATTGAAATTTTTGTCATGCCTTCCTGCTGGAAAGTGAGTTTTGTTTGGTTGCAAATTCTTCATCAAACTTACTAATTCATCCATCTTATCAATTTCACTACTCTTTTTCAGGATTTCAAGATTGAATAGTCTAGGATCACTTCTTTTATCAACTCTCCCTACAGCTATTCTATTATTTTCAATATTTAATCGATATTAAAAGCCTGTTGTAATGTTGTTGGATTGTGAGACCTTATCTCATAATTCCTTTTAACATCAAAGGTTGTCAAATAAAAAGTGATTAGAAAAGGATCAATGGGGTGAATGTCTTTTGGAATCTTATTCAAAACCCTGTTAAACCTCTTATTAAACTCTTTCACTGTTTCATTTATATTTTTCCTTATACTGGTCAATTAATGAGTTGGAAAGGATGGATCTTTGTGATCAGCAAATTCTTCTAAAAACTGGTCAACAAAATCATTCTAACTATTAATAAAACTATCTGGTAAATTTCTATACCACTCATCTACATCATCCTTAAATGACTGCACAAAAACCTTCATCAGCACATCTTCATAATTTATTTCAAATTCATCTATGACATTTTTTTATATTAATAACATGTTGTTCTGTGGATTGTGTTCCATCACCAGCAAATTTTGGAATGGCGGATTTTAGATCCTTAGATATACTATCAAGATAACAAATAATACTAGTAAAATCTAATTATCGATACCTTTCATTAACCAGAGGAATTCTAAAATTTGTTTGATTCATAGCCTATTTATTTATCTAGAGCCCTCCATTTTGATAGTTCCTCTGATACTGACTTCTCTAATTAGCTGTTCACTGACCACCTTGATTGTTTGTCTGATGTTCACTATAGTTGTTTTGATGCCTCATATTATTATTACTAATTTCATTATTTTGATAATGATGCATTTGATTCTGGTTCAAATCATGTTCATAATTCCCTCTTCCATTAGCATGGGTCCCAATATGATCTCTACACTCATACTGTGCCATCATTCTATGTTGCTACGCATTATTCTCACAGTGTTGCACATTGTCTCCATAGTGTTGCGCACTATTTTAATATTGTTGTACACTATTCTGGAAATCACGTGCGAGGAAGTTGGGGTGTGCATGGTGTTGTTTAAACTACTACGTACCACCTCCAAACTAATGTGCATGGTTGATGTGGTGTTGCGCCTTGTGTTGGTTATCCCAGCTTTGCATCCATTCACTTCTTCCTTTTGTGTGATTTCCCTCATGCTGTGCAATGTATTTGTTACACTCCTCTTGCACGCGGTCACCTACACCTTGTGTGTAGTCTCCATGTGGCTGAGAGTTATACTTATATTATGGAATATTCTTATGGGGCTGCGCATGGTATTTTCCACCCTTACTCTACGCGCTATTTTCAGAATGTTGCATGTCATGTTTATATTGTTGTGCAAAGTTTACATAGTGTTGTGTATTGTTTTTACATTTTTTTCCATATATTTGTTATTTCCTTCTTGCGCGTGGTCACCTATACCTTGCGAGTAACTTCCATGGAGTGGCGCCACTATCCCATGGTGCTACACACTATTATTATAACCTTACATATAATTTATGTATTGGTGCGTGTTATTTCCACTTGGCATACAATTTGACCAGTCATATTGCTGGTAATTCATTCACTGCACATGACTATGTGCAACATCATTGTTCAGGTTGTCCTCATCCTTATGTTGACTTACATTCCCGCGCTAGTCACGCACTCTTATATACTGATCGTTTGTATTAACGGGCTGGTGTTGGTATTGGCTTTGAATTATATGTGCTCTCCCTACAAATAAGGGATTAGTCTGGGCACTTAATGGAACGTGCTCAACACCTCTTTGTCCATAGTTTGCCAAATATTTAACTCTACCATTTTCATTATGCTCCTCATTTTGTGCATTATTTTGACTATCATAACTATTGTTATCGTTGCTCCCCCTCTTGTTATCTGTGTTATATAGAGGGTTAGAATGAAAATATTTGAGAGGATTATTGTTTCATTTCTTATGAGGGGGGTTATATCTCGGCACCCAAGTATTTCTATCAATTGCTTCATCATTACTTACTTCCCCATTTTTGGCATAACTTCTCTCAGGTGAAATAAGGCTTTCCCTTTCTATTCCCAACTTCTTGAGAGCTTTGTCAGGCTATCTTCTGAGAGCTTTGAGCATCTTCTCATCTTTATTCTCTAGTCTAATCATCCCTTGAATTACTTCATCCATCCATCTATCCTCCTTCTCTTGTTCATAAACAACTTCTTGATTGCTAGGTCTAGAATATGGAAAAGTATTTCTATATTCATTGTTACTCATTGGGCTATGTTTCTTTGAACTTGGTAACTACTCACAAGCAACCTCCTCATCATTCTTGTCAGGCTATTTTTTGGGAGACATATACATCTTCCTTTCTGAGTTCTTATTTCTCCTATTCGGTTTCAATTCAATGAATAAATTGTTCTTTAGAGATCTTCTCCCTAACATAGGCCTTTTCTAAAATTGAGTTTTAGAGTCACCACCTCACCTCCTATGAGGAATATATAACTATTCTGAGTCTTTTATCCCAGTAGAGTTTCACAAATGTAACGGAAGATTCTGTAAATGTCTTTCACTGATAGCTTCCCCAGCAGAGTCGGCAATTTGTTGGTGCTTAAAAATGTTGGCCCGTTTTGAGGCCAACTGACAAGTACACACTAATACCTCTGCAATTCTGGCTTTGTTAGGCCAAGGTTGGTAGGCCTGATTCCACTTCAATATATATAATTTTCTATGATGCCCAACTGCATACATAGACAATCAAATCTCCTCCCAAGGTGGTAAACCATCCTTGGAGGCAACAATACAATCTCTCTATGCTATTCAATATATAAAATTTAAACTAAATTGAATTATCCCTAAAAAAATCCTGATTTAATAAATGCTCTTAAAATTGATTAAATTATCAACAAAGCTACAAAATATGAGTCAAAAGATAGTATCCAGATAACAAGATTAGTGCCTACTTAAAATATGGGTTATAGAGTCAAGAAATCCAGTCCTATGTACAATCAAAGACGATTTTAAAAAAAAACTTGCTTTTAGTAAAACAAGATCATCACCTCACAAGCTTTCGCTTGAATTACAATTCAATTTAATAAACACAATTAATCTTATCAAATTTAACTCAAATTAGGAGACCGATAAGAACAACATAAGATGCTCAGATCTAACTATTGATATTCAAATTGTATGTATTAAAATTGAATTATATAATCAGGGAATATAACACAGTAAGGCACTCTGACATAGAGAATATCTAAAAGACGAACTAGAAATCAATAACAATATAATCATAGAACGTAGAATAACACTTATCTCATTTGACATCTAAATATTTGTACATAATGACTCATATTTGCAGCATCCATTCTCTCCTGGAATTATTTCTCCCAAAAAATCTCATTGTAATCTTTTAAGTTTATTTTGACTTAATATTTATATGGTTCTCAAAAGTTCCCGTGAAAGGACATACCCTTTCATAAAAACCTATCCTTACAACTAACCCTAAAGGTTACAAATTAAACCATATAATAGTTTTTAGGAAAAACATTTCTCGCATAATAAACTTAATTCGTAATATCTTTAGGTGTTTGTGCATAATAATCCAATGTTTAATTCCTGCACAAACACACCCAACATTAAATAATCTTAAAATTAAAATCATTATATTTAATAATGTTTTAACCTTTCAATATGATCCCAACTTAATATTATTTAATTATTAACTAATAATATATCAAATAAACATTAATAAAATCATGATATAATTCGTACAAATGTTTAATGATAAGAAGTACCAATAAAATTTAAACATTTGATCATATGTACTTACTTTAATAATCGAAACATTAAAAAAAAGTCCTATTAATAAGATAATACTAAAAAATCATTTAATAGGAGTATATAGTTTTATGTTTAAAATTTAATTTTTGCTTTCAAAATTTAACCATAATGCATTTACTTTTCACGATACTTTTTTCCAAAATATGAAACAACATCAATTTCATATAAATATATCTCTAGATTCTAGGGTGCAATAATTATAAATATTATAACTCACCCTAGAAAATAAAAGGGAAATACTTACCCTAAAATAACATTTTAAATAATTTACATAGGGTAAGGTTGTTAATATTTTAGAAAGAGGATAAAAAATAACCCTGATTATGCACCTTTACAAAATAAATCTTATAACATAATAAAAGAAGCACGAGTATCTAAATCACCTATTTAATATTTGCAATAACAAAAAGGTGAAAAAATACAAATCAATTAAGGTAAAATAAAATCTATTACACCCTCCTACCCTAATAATTTGAATTTTTTTTTTTTTTAAATTACTATAGGATAGAGTAAGAGATTATATTTAAATATTTTGAAAACTTAAATTTATGCCAAAGTTATTAAAATAATTTCAAAACTTATAAACATAATAACATTTTCCAAAATGAATTACCTTATTATGTTATTTTACTTTTGAAAATATCCTTACAAACATAAGGCACCATAAATCACACATAGAAATGTTTCCAAAACTTTAGGGTTTATGAGGGTAAATTATAAATTAAATTAAAAAGGATTACATTAGTAAAAGTAATATAAAAATTGTGAAATATAAAATCCTTTAAGAACATCATGCAAGAGAAATTCAATACATTTACTATCCCAATAATTTATTTTTAAAATATTAAAGGGAATAAAATAATTTACAATTTTTCCCTTTATCTCTATCCATATTCTCAAGGAATAACATAGGACAATTGGTTAGGGCAGGTCAGGTAGTTTAGGATAGAAAAAAGGGTGATTCAAGAGATTGAGTGGTCAACTCCTTCTCCCCAATCTTTTTTCTTAAAATCAATAAAATAAATAATACATAGGAAGGGAATATTTCATTTTTGAATTTAAAATTACTAAGGAAAGAAAGACTCCCTGAATGAGAAATTTGTGTTGATTTTACACCTGTACATGAAAATGTAAATAAATTAGTTCCTCTTCCAAATCCACTCAAAGAATAATAGTAGAATAATTGGTTAGAGGGTAAGAGGGTAGGTAGGTAGGAAAAAAGGTTGGCTTGAGAGGTCGAGTGTTCAACTCCTGATCGACACCTTCTTTTTTCTTACCAACTACCTCATTATTCATTATTATTATTTTTATAATTATTTTATTTCAAAATGTACATGCATTAAAATTATTGAAATAAAATAACTAACAACCTATTTCATGAACATAGAATAATGACAAATACTTATCCCGCTTTTGATTGTGTAAATTAGGGAGATTAGATAAAAATAGACATGAAGATTATACTTCCCTGATGTTTTGCGTATTTAGAAGCTGATTTTTTAGGTGTCAACAGGGAAACTCTATTTTCATCTCGTTGGGAATCCTGTGGTTTTGCTTCATCAGGAAACACTATCTTCTGCTTGTCGGGTATCACTGTGACTTTTCTTATTTGCCTTTTCTGATGGTGTGCTCTCCATCAGTGTTGTCTATCACTTAGTGAATACTTGACTTTTATGCATTACTGAAAAAATAACCTTTGTTCCATTGATTCTTTGAAGTCTTTGGCATTATGTACATGACCGTACAGATGCTATCAAGTTTACATCAATGACAATACAAACCATTAATTGATTTAGTGCCTTGCATTATCTTCAACTTAATATTATCGAACATTCAATCAGTTACATGTCATCACTTCTCTTTTAGGGCCTTAACCAGTTCCTTGCATACCTCAATTTTGAGGCCAAGTCTAGAGTACTGGGCCTAGAGAGAAGCATATGATTTGTCTGCCTCTATGATAGATTCTTTTCTGACGTTGAAAAGTTCATCCAATCTAACCTTCCATTTTTCATACTTTTCTATGTCTTTTTCCCACACAATAGCGGAGGCATTTGCCTGACTGAGGAGAATGTTGATTTGGAAGAGATCTGAGAGTGACACCACCAAAAATTGCCTTACGAAAGATATCTGTTCAGTGACCCACCTGTCCACATCCTGGGCCGTCTTCTTCATGGCCCTTAAAGAATCTACATCACCCTATGCAAGCGGTAATCCAGAGGCTAAAGCTTCTGGATGGACCTCGGCTATGGGCTGTGTAAGTTCCACCAGAAGTATGAGGAGATTGGCATTAGTTTCTCTTTCCTCCTTTAAACTTTGAATATGTTTATTGTATCGGGCCTCTATTACTTTGGTGGCCTCCTTTATCAGGTCCAATTCACCTTGCTTGTCTCTCCTTCCCAGTGCCACTTCTGTAATAGTATAATCTTTGGGCCTTATAGCTGCTACATCGACATCTAGGGGAGGTGTTGCGATTGCCACAACTATACTTCCTGTTGGACCAGTCTAGAGGGTATGGACTATCTGATCCTTCTTAGGCTTCTTATCCTCTACATTTCGGGCCATCATCTCGGCCAGGGAGAGTGGAACACTTGTTGCTATCGTTAGGGCTTTTCTTTTCCTTGATTCCACTAGCCATTGGGGCAGCTAGGGTGGCTTTTCTATTAAGACCTGGGCATTGGGATTCCCTTAGGAATCTAGTGGTGCATTCCTTGGATCAACATTTTCATCAAGATCTTTCTCTTTTTCATTATCCTGTTCCTTCTCCTACTCTCTGGAGGCCTCAGTATTTTCTGCCAGATTGGCGTCATCTTCCATGATATCCACAGTTTTTTCTCTGTCGGCATCAACATCACTTGTATCCCCAAGGATTTCCCTGTCCTTCTTAGCATCAGTCGATCCAACATTTATATCTTCAGGGATTCCCCCGTCATTCTTTTTCTATTGTTCTTCGGTCTCATTGGCTTCATCTGCTGGAAAATCCTCCTTAATTGGAACATTTTCTGGAGTTGGCTGAGGTATCAAGCTGAGATTCAAAGTTTGGGCTGCCATCATTACCTCACCGAATGTGCTCTAGGGCATTTGGTCACCCGGAGTAACTGAAGGCATTTGGAGCATGATGATTGGGGGTACGGTTTATCCCGTGGGTCCGATTTCCCCAATCATCATTTTCTCATCTATTGTTTTCCTTGGTTCATCCTCGGTCTCTTGGACCAGTGTTTTCTCCCATCTGGGCTCCTTTTGTATTTCTTCCTGGACTTCCTACTCCACAGTAGCTTCTTATTCTGGGACTTCCTCTTCTACGGGGATATCTTCCTTTTCTTGGGTAGCGATCTCTTCCACCGCGTGATCTATATCCTCATGAAGGTTCATGAGTTCATCTGTCCTAAAGACATCATCAAAATCATCATGTGGGGAGAGGTATCTAAAATATTCTCAAGTTTGAGGGAATCTGAACTAACATCCACTAGGGGCATGTCAGGCATACCGGGCCTTTGTCTGTGCTTGGGGTGGGGTTCACCTTTTGCTTCTTCTTCCTTAATAGTGGGACCCCAATATCCAAAATACTTGTAGATTCCACCTTAGTGAGAGTCTTCCTACTCATCATCGCGGTCAATGAAAAATATCTTGCTAAGTGAGCAGACACTACCGGAGCTGCGAGGAGGCCCTAGGAAAGTTATGTGCTAATCTTCTGGCTTGCCAGCATTGCCAACTCCATTTTTTTTGTAGCTGTGCCATTATGGGGGTCAGGACCTAAGGAGGTACCTTGGCTTGGGTATCTTCTTTCTCCTACCCCTTTCTTGTGTTGGGCACTACAGCTCTGGAGGCCAGGGTGGGCCTTCAAATGATTTGTCCCTTCTGGGTGCTCTTGGGTCACACTTGCGCAAAATAATTATGAATGGCCTCTATAATGGGGTGGCATACTCCCTCAATTGTTAAATCCTCTAGGGTGGCCAATCCACCAGAGGGAGATCCAATTTGTCTAACCCATGCTCTTTATACAATGGGTCCTCAAGGGGCCCGTCATTTGAAAAACCCTTTAGAAAATTCTGAAGGTCAAGTACTTTCATCAGTCCTTTGGACATCTGTGAATGTTGGCAGGCCCAAACGTCAAAACTATCTTGGCAATCTGCCCAAAAATCTTTAATATAAGCTATATGTGGTGGGGAAGCCCGGGGAAGTGCCAAAGCTATCTTTCCTAGCAGATCAATACCTTTACTATTATGGTCAAATTTGACTAACCCTAGACTCTTTAGCTCATTATCTACCTCATTTTCTATGGAAAGACTATAAGAAAAGTTCCCGCAAGAGATTGGGAATGGGACATTGGTGACCTTTTTCACTGTGAAGAGGGCATGCAACTCCAAAATCTGCTGGTAGAATTCTAAAAGAATGATTCTATCCCCGCAATACTGGGGAAGAAGATAGGGATTCCCAGAGAAGCTAGTCACCTAAATATACATGTGTTTTTGGAGTTGAATGAAATAATTTCCATAAGAACTCACCAAGTTCATCACCTCTTGCAATAACCAATATCCCAAATCTCAAGTAAGTGTCAAAATATTTTGGTAAATGAAGGGATCATTTACCCTTCAAAAATTTTGGAAACTCAGCTCCCACTAGATCTAGGGATAATTATCCTATGGTTTCAACTGGCCCAGCCCATTCCTAAGAATGGCCATTCTTTACGAACCTAGAAAAGTTGATCTTTGTTGGACCAGTGCCCATAGTACATAAGATTTCATGTGGAACTTTGAATTCTGGAGAACGCCTTTCAACTGCAAGTCCAGATGGTTGGCTATGATAGCTGCCCAATTGAAGGTCTAGTTGTGGGTGGTGATGCAATAGAGAAAGTAGTACATCTATGCCAAGAAATCCTGGGCATGGGGCTGTCCAAAGATCTGGCATAGAAATATAATGCCTGCCTGAATGGGCTCTTTAAAATCCCTACGGGGAGTCTCCAACTTCATATTTTTATGGTCCCTTTTCGGGGACTTCAGCCACTGAGAGTTGAGATATTGTTGGGAAAGGAGGGAAGATCCCTTGAAATCCTCTAATGATTTGGCCCAGGTGAGAACAACAGACCCCTTGAATTGAGGGATCCCAAGCTCTGAAGAAAAAGTTGTTGCATCTAGATTGATGATAGTCGTTGGATAGTGTAATGGCTGGGTATTAGCGAGAAAAATAGTCTAAGTGGGGGAATTTTAGAGCATTTCCATCTGGAGTATCAACTTCGGTGATTACACCAAGCAAGGAAAATTTGGAGCCTTAATAATTCTGCAGGTGGCCAAGTGGATAGCCATATTATCTCCGTCGGCCTTGAGTTTGTATATGGATTGAACTAAGCCCTGTATTTTAGCCCAAAGTCTAGGTTCTCTATCTTTTATCTCTTGCACCTTGGATTCTACCTTGGACCCCATGAGCACACCCCTCTTTAGGTATTTGGAAGTCAGTGGCAGCTTGGCCAACATCTTTTCGGCCTTAGTCTTTGTGGCCGCCTGAGTGGAGGTAGTAGGCAGCTCTGGGCTATCAGGAGGAGTGATCACTTCAGACATCTTAATCAAACAATCTGTAACCTGCAAGACCGGAGAAACCTCAATATATGATATAATAAAATAACTTTACATATTATGGGGAATTCATCACCATTTCACACCTGTCTATAAAATGTTAGCATACATCAAAATCCCAGGGTATTAGGGCAAACATGAGTCAGATTCTAGTAAACACCTGAGGGCTCTAGGGCATTGGACTAAGTGATAGAAATGGGATGAAGACCCAGGGGCCTCTCAGCACCCAGAGTCCAGAAGAGTTATTCATTGTTGACGTGACCGATAGGAAGCTGTACTTGGCTGACATGGGTCGTCATGTGGCCACATGATAGGTGGCGTAATGAAATTTATGGTGACAAGTGTGCTGACTCAAGGGGGGAGTAAATACTAGATGGGATGGGATTTGAATGCCTTCTCATGGGAAATTAATACTGCCATTAAGATGACACAACAGAGGAGAGAGAAAGCCACCATGATTCGAACCAGTGAGGTGCCAAGTTTGAACTGTGGCGACTACCTCTCTGACGAGCTTGATAGAGTGGTTAAGACATGATAGAGCATGGTGAGCTCGATAGAATGGAAGGATATATAGGAAATATACATAATGTACAGAGAGTCAAATCACAATGAGGGTTAAAGCACAACTCGTAGGCTGACAACAAAACATGACATATATACACTATTTACACAAATTTACACAATGTACACAATATATAGATACCTCTAAAGCTTCTCTATGACAATATACAACTTTATACACTAAATTACAACTACACAGAGGGTGGAAAACCCTCTAGCAGAGCCAACCCACCAATGAGAGGTGACAAAAAGAAGAACCAAAGATGGGAATGAAAGAAAAACACAAGAAAGAACAACAAACAAACAAACAAGAACTAGAAAAATAGAGAACAGAAAGAGAAGAGATGAAAGCCTACCTAGAAACATGAAGAATGTAGGGAAGACAAGAATGGGAGGCTATCTACAACAAGTTCACCCTCGAATGACCACACACTAGCACCGCAAATCACTGTTCAATTAACCACTAAGCACAAGAGCAAAACATTGTTTAATCTCCTTAATCGCCTTAAAATTGCTCTAAGTGCTCTAAGTGTTTTAATTGCGGTAAATGTGAAAATGATAGGTAACTTCTATTTATACCCATAGGGTAAAAATAGGTTGCATTCTTTTCGCAAACTCTAGAACAAGCATACCTCCAGACTCTGGGCCTGGGGATTCCATGCAACCATACCTCCTCACAAAACAGGACATGATGGCAGAGAATCTCAGAGTCTGGGATCCATCTCTCAAAAGAAAAAAACAAACTTTGGGACCAGGTCCTAGAGACACAAGAAGACAAAATAAAAAAGGAAGACAACCCTCGTGGAAGCAAAGTACAGAAGGAAAACAAGGGAAACAAAAGAAAACAAGCGAAAGAGCAAAAGCAAAAAGGGGGACCCAACATTTTGCCTACAAAATTTTGGGTCCCCCTTGTAGGGAATAACAAATGGTGACTATCTGGGATGAATGCCTTAGCACATTTGAGAATTTTAGAATCTTTGGTTAGAAAAACTAGAATAAATATTTACCTGGAGCATTCTACTTGCAAGGTGTGAGGTGTCTGAGAAAATCCAGCCCACCAATGTTTCAATCTTTCAGTCTTTCATCAGTTGTGAGGTGTGTGCTTTGAAAGAAAACCAAGTTGATGACCCCCAGGAGAGAAAGAGAGGAGGCACTAGGAAAAACAAAAAAAATTCATCACATCTTGCACATTTCCCCCGGCTACCAAAATTCTCCATTCTTCAGTTCCTTCTTTTCTTTTCTGGATGGAAAGATGGTACTTCTTTCACCTTAAGCCTTAAGCTTAGCTAAGTTTAATGGTGGTACTTATTTCACCTTTCCATCCACTTTAAATTACCAAATAGGAGAGAAATTTCTGGACCTAGGATATTTTAATGATCTTCAAACTTGATCAGCCAATCAGTGCAACCTATCTACCCTCAAGGTGTCTGATTACTTTCTTCTTATATTTTCCGTTAACTAATGCCTAGACTGTCCAGATGTGAATCTGATGAAGATTACCCAAAACCCCTTTACCATACTTATCGAATAACTCTGGAGTGCAAACAAAATTACACCATGCTAACAACATATTTCAAATTCACCGGAATGCATAAGGCACCATTCCAAAGTCCAGATGTTATGCAAAGAACACCGGTCTACAAAAACAGAGGCAACACGCTGGGAACCCAAAAAACAAAAAGAAAATAGAAAGAAACCAAAAACAAATGAAAACACTAGGAAAAGGTAACCCCAGAGGGTGGCCAGCAAGAACTATTTACAAGGCAAAGGTACTCCAAATAGAACACCAGGAAAGATATTTACAAGCAAGGAATGTACATATGGTACAACTTTGGACAAACTCACCACCTACCTTATTCAATGTAATGCTTGAGAAATTTCCCATTGACAGGCAACGGGATGTCTTCTCTAGTCATAGTGTTGAGGTGATAAGTGTTTGCCCCACAGATCTCAGATATCAAATATGGTCCAAGCCAAAGTCATTGAAACTTAGTGTGCTTTCCCTTCTTTTCCTGGGCCTTGTCCCACAAGAGAACCAAGTCCAAAATCTGAAAGGCCTGATACTGGGCTCTTCTATCAAACCATCATTTTACTACTGCTTGGTTATGCACAAAATGTTCAAGGGCCGCATCTCTTTTTTCTTCCATTCGCACTAGGTTCAAAAGTTGAACTTCCATGATGTTATCCCAATTGCTAAATTCCTATATAAACTAAAAAATGGGATCTGTAAGTTGATGGGGAATATTGGATTCTATCCATAAACTAGATGGAATGGGGATGTCCCTAGGGCTTCCTTTATGTAGATGTGATCCACCTAGAGATTGAATCTAAGCTTTTGGTGCCAGTCCTGGGGATTCTGTTCTAATAGATGTTTGATCACCTCAAGTAAATTTTTGTTGGTTGATTCAACAACACCATTCCCTTGAGGGTAATAGTTGATGGAGAACTTTAGGGTGACCTTCCTATCATAGCTCCATTCAAGTAATTGTGCCAAAGAAAATGCTGGACCATTGTCACATACTATAGCAAAGGGCATTCCAAATCTTGTGATGATGTTTTCTTCCAAGAATTTGAGAACTATGTTTGTCGTGTTGTTTTTGCAAGGAATCACTTCAGACCACCAGGTGCAATAATCGGTAGTAGTCAAAATGTATCGGTGGTTGGTAGATGAGTTGGGGTTGATTTCCCTGATAAAGTCAAATTCCCATTGGGTGAAAGGTCTAGCTTTGAAGACCAGTTGCAAAGGTATGGTCAAGTTCTTCTCGCGATGTGTCATTGTTTATCAAGTATGGCATCTCCTAACGTGAGTGTAGACATATTTTAAGATATAGGGCCAATAGTATCTAGCCTGGAGGATCTGCTGGGAAGTGGTGTCAGCTGAGCCATACTTAGTTCTAAACTGCCCATGAAATTTGTTGATCATTTTTGCAGCTTGGTCCCTATCTATGCATCTGAGGTATACCCCTTCATAATTCTTGCAAAAAAGCATTCCATTTTTTATCATGAAGTATGCACTTTTCATCCACAGGGTGTGACATTTGTTTGGGGGTAGCCCCTGTGAGCATCTGTTGTTCAACAATAAGTATACCAGGTTATCATACCATAGATCTTGAGTGATAAACTCCACTGTATATGTTTGGCATTCAATGTTGGGAGTCTCTTCTGCCATCACTCTACATAGTTCTTGGCCTTGGAATATCTTCATGGGTTGCATTTCCAAATCATATTCTTGGAGGATGACCATCCATTCCCTCATCATTCACCCAATTCACTCTGCAGGAGTAGAGACTTAACAGCTTGGTCCAGGATGATAGCATGCACTTTTCTCCTTAGAATATAATGCCATAATTTCTTCACAGCATGGATGAGAGAAAAGGCCTTCTTTTCCAAAGGTGAATACCAGACCTTGGCATTTTTAAAAGGGGAGCTCATGAAATCTATTGGTCATTCTTCGCCTTTGACCTTCTAGGCCAAAACTATCATGGAAGAATGTGGCAAAGCAAAGGAGTATATGTGAAAATGGAGGGAATAGTCTGGACTAGCCAAGACTGGTGCCTCCATAATAATTTTTTTGATCTGGGTGAATGCCCACTTTTCTTTAGGACTCCACTCAATCTTTGTATCTTTCTTCATCATTTTATTGAGTGGCTTCACTATCTTAGTGAATCCAATGATGAATCACCAGAAAATTTTTATCTTCCTAAAGAAAGATCTCATTTCCTTCTTGCTGCCTGGCATTTGTAGATTTATAAATTCTTCAACTCTCTCAGGTTCGATGGATATACCCTTCTTGGAGACAATATTCCTGAGCAGCTTCCCTTCAGTGACCTTGAATATACATTTCTTGGGGTTGAGGGATATTCTGTATCGATGACATCTCTCACAAATCTGGGCAAGGTGGGCAGAATGATCACGCCTATCCCAGGAAAGATGATCAAATCATCCATGTAGATGATTATGCACTGGTTTACTAGGCCTTCGAACGCAATGTCCATAGCCTTCTGAAATGTGGCCCCTGCATTGATCAGGCCAAAAGGCATCCTCTAGTATGCAAACGTTCCCCACTTGGTGGTGAATGTCATTTTGTCTCTATCTTTGTAACTTGGTTATACCCTAAGTATCCATCCAGGAAGGACATCATTTGTGATCCATTCATGATTTGCAATACCTCATCCAATGAGGGGAGAGGGTGATTATCCTTCTTAGATGCCTTGTTTAAATTTTGAAAATCCATACAAAGGAAGATCTCTCCACTTTTCTTCCTCATAGGGACGAGGTTGGAAACCAACGTAGTGTGCCAGATTTGAAAGGTAATCTGGGCTGACTGCAGTTTCTAAACCTCTTGATGGATTAGAGGCTCTATCAGTGGGTTGACTAGTCTTTTATTTTTTTGGAAAGGCTTAGCATCAGATTTGAGTGGGATGGTATGGGTCATGATGGATGTGTCATAGGTCTTCAAATCCTCATACCCCCACACAATTACATCAATGTATTCTCAGAGAACCATGATAATCTTCTCCTTCTCCTCAGGGGAGAAGGAGGTTCCAATGTGTACCAATTTTTCTTCACTGGCCTGGCTGATGTTAACTTTTTCAAAATTTCCTCCCTCAGAGGAGGATGATATCTTCTCCTAGCCCCAAGGGTCTGAGTCAAAAATTCATTCTAGTGCTACCATCCCCTTAGGGATGTTGTTGGTTGGTAAGTCTTTGATGCCATCATATTCTTCACCCTACCTAGTATCATCGTGATCTCTTTCTTCCATTATCTAGTCCTCAAAAATGCCAACATTGGCCATGAAGGCCAGGATATTTTGATCATCCTTGAAGACCTAAAAGTGGGTGACATTGTCTAGAATGGATGGGGTGGGGACCATCTCAATGGAGAATTTTCTGAGCCAGGAGCCAGCCATTGGCTCAAGAGTGCTGGCAGATACAACAAGGGCATCCAAAATGTAGTTTATTTTCTAGGGAATCAGTTCAATGCCCAAGGAATCAAAATATTTGATGAGGATCCATGCCCAATTGTGATATGTAGCCAACCTTTTATCGTGACAATTGTATTAACTCTGGACCTGCTTTATGATCAAATTTGAATCACCTAGCACCCGGAGGTGAGTGATTCCCTTTTTTAGTGTGAATAGGAGTCCAAGGACCAAGGTCTCATACTCCGTGACATTGTTCGTGCAGTTGAATTTAACCCTATAAGATGCAAGGAAGGATTTCCCCTATAGGTTGATCAATTCCACTTCAGCTCTGCAGCCTTGTTTAGACCGGGACCCGTCAAACTTAAGGGTCTACAAGTCATCATTTGATGTCTGGGGCTAGGAAGGCAATGTGGCCTTTGGATTATTTCTAGGAATATTGGGAGGAGTTTCCTCAAGTGCTAATAGCACATGGGTGAGGTTTTCCTCTAGTGGAGACAGTGGCTGGGATTCCTAGACTAGCGGTACCATGGGGATACTGCCATAATGATTGTTGGGTCAAGGAAAATCTTCTTTGTGTTTATTCTCCTAGAGGGAATTGATGTGACAGGTAGAAACAATAATATAGGGCTCACATTCTAGCTTTGAATGTTTCTAATAATGCACCAGGCACCAGGTGCCGAACAAGAGTGTAGCAGGGGTTGCTACGGTACCTTTTGAGTTAACCTCACCCCTTAGTTTTTTGTCTAGGTCCTGCGTCCTCTGAGAAACTATGGGGTCCTCCCCAGGGGTGAAATCAAAGGTAAAGATTTCTAGGGGTCGTGTTGATGGGACTTTGTGATCGGGTCCGCATGTTGGTGCTCTCAAATTTGGAACAAATTTGGAGTGACCATGTTAAAAGTTTTAGTTAAGCAAGGTGAGTACCCTGAAAAAACTTTGGTGAGGAGTTTTATGCTTGTAAGGGTACCCAGATGATTTTCATGAGGTACCAATTGGGAAGAAGGTTCAGTACCTTTCATTTCACATATGCAGTGGGTTCCAACTCCTAAATTTCAAATCTGACATGTTTAGGGAGTAGTCATTTTGAGGTGGTCACCTAAATCTACATTTTTGCTAAGGTGTCATTTTGTTGTCCAGGGCCTTGTTTGCTTCTGAATATCTTGCACCCTATTGAGTTTCATGAGTCATTGGCTTTGGGAATGTGTTACATGCATATCAAAGAGCTTATTTTTTAGATCTCAGGTCATTATCAATCCATTTGATAAGTTTCCATATTCCCTAAAGTTGGTCGCTCAAAACTGTTTGCATCTTTGTTCTGCTTAGAAATCTGAATTGCCCAATTTGACAGGTTATAAATTTTTGACTAGGTGATTCAATTTATAAAATTCCTTTTGTACTATGTTCTAGTGGTCACATACTTCATATTTTCCAGTTTCCAGATCATGATGAATCCATTTGAGCAATTTGCCAGTCTGATTCTGTTGACACTTTGTTAAGTTTCCCAAAGTTGTTGAATGCAGATTTCTGAATACCTTAATTTGAGGGCCTGCATCTTTGATCAGATGGATAGGTATGACATCATGGTGTGTTCCTAGGTATTGTAAGCATGACAATGAACCAATATTGCCAGTTTTCAGATCCCTATGAAATCAGATGATAAGTTTTTTAGAACCATTCCATTGGTGACTAATTCTGATTTCCTGAGTTTTCAAGTACAGAATTGCTAAGTTATCCACTTTGAGCTCTTGAAAATGTATACCCGGTTGGACATTTTGGATAATTGAGTTGTCCCTCATGTTGCAAACATAAGAGTGTACTCACCTAAGGATTTACAAATTCTTTCCAATCCAGTTATTCACTTTTCCAGAGCCTTTCCATTTCTGATTTATTAAAAGTTTCACTGAAAATGCAGAATTCAAAATTAAATGACATATTTTGTGGTTTCCCTATTTGCACCCGGTTTGAGGTCAAGTGTAATTGGAGGATGTTCTGCATTATATACCTATAAATGAACCCCTTTGAATATTTCCAAATTTTGATCAATCTAGTTGATCACTTTTTGAAATTAAATCCAAATCAGTTTTCTGCATATTTGCATGGTTTAAGTTCAGAAAAGTGTTAAGATGCTAATATTTGCAGATTGGTATCAATTGAATAGTTTTCTATCAGAGGAAGACAACAGAGGTTTTTCATTCTACACATGACATTGAATCTAGGTTCAGAGGTCAACATTCTGAAGGTTCATTTTAGTGACTTTGTGAACTCAGTATCAGAGGCAGTTTTTGTAGATTGATAGTTCAGAACAGAATAAAATTTGTTGAATACTCATTTTGCAAGAGTCATAAATTTTTGTATTAAAGAGGTTTTTAGGAACCAATCATGGCATATTTATTATTTCAAATGAATGTACTGTCTGTCTTGATGGTGAGGCTTTAGAACATGATTTAGTAATTTTGCAACAACCGATCTGAATGAGATTTATGGTGTTTCAGCATTGTCACCCACATAGTATTCTAGAAATGCTAAGTTTGAACAGTTACATCTTGTACCTGAAGACTAATCTAGTGTAGACCTTCTACATGTGTATTTAATGATGATGAATGAAGCTTCTTGCTATTTGTCAGGACTGAATTGTTTATTTTAGTTAGTTTTTGACACCAGTTCCAGAGGCCAGTTGCCATTGAAAAGTGAACAAAGAACGTTTGATATTTTTGCCAAAGAGGTTATGGAGCCAGATTTTCTTCAGCAAAAGGCACAGATATTCAAATATGCAAAAGGAAGTGAAAATCCACCCATGGCCATTAAGCTTGACAAGTTATTATTGAGGGAGTTGTAATTTAACCATAGCCCTTCTAAAGATGTAAAGATGTCAGCTTATTTGGAGGCAAAACATTTCATATTTGTACATGGAGGTGGTTTTGGCACTTGGTGCTGGTACAAAACTATGATCTTTCTTAAAGAAACGGGCTTCAAAGTTACCACAATTGATCTTATTGGCTCTGGAATATATTCAGCAGATCCAGAAAAAATTACAAGCCTTTTTGAATATGTGAAGCCTCTTACAGAATTCTGTGAGATGATTGGCAAGGATGAGACGTGATTAGAAGCACTCATGGAAAACAAAGATAGCAAAATTAAAAGTTGAAATTTGTATTAACATGGAAGATGAATTCCAACGTTTGATTTGGAGGAGCAAGCTAAAATATTTGAAAAACAAGTGCGTGGATTACAGATGGAAGAAGTTGAAGGTTTTAAAATATCAAATTGCAAATCCATTTGCAAAAACAAACAGAAAGAGACAACACTTACTACGTTAAATACAAAGGGGTTTTAAAAAAACATAGTTAATGTCTGTGGATTTATTAACTAGCATAATGTATTAGATAAAAACATTAAAGTACTCCTACGCAGCACTTGAGGGAGAATTTTAAATGTTTTGAAAACATCAATTAAACAATACAAGGTGAGAGCCTGTGTAAGCATGGAGGAGGAAGACAATGTTTTCAAAAGATTAAAACATTAATGCAAAGAGGTATTGGTTCTAGCGTATGGAGAACTTTAGAGGAAACAACATAGAAGCTCACCATTTAATGTGCAGAAACAAATTACAGTGAGCTGCGCAATAGCCAGAGGAAGAAAACATTGGAAGAAATACAAATATTAAAGAAAATTGTTGCATGAGATTTGAAGAGGGATTCCACGCTGAGTATGTAGGGAGTGTTTTAATGTAAAAACAAATGAAGATGGCCAGCGTAATCCATAGTTTAAGCTGCGCTAAAGTATGAAGTGGGAGGCCCCTTTGTGATTATGTCTCACCTTCAAATCTGCACAAGAATTGGACAAGTTGGAGAGGAGGTTTGTGCAGCATTTGAAGAGGAAGATCATGCTGGAGAGAAGGGGAGACCATGCCCTGTGAAAGTATGAAAGACAACATACATTAAATTGCAAAATCCAAATTACAGAGGAACTGCGATAGCAAATGAAGGTAAGGTTTTTAAAGTTTTTAAGTTGAAATATGCAAATATGAATCCATGAAGGGTGGCACCCAGACCTTTGGAGGGAATTCATGGTGTTTATTAGCAAGGAGACAGTACTATTGATGAACAGTTTTTGCTAGAAGTTTCAGAAAAATTGAAAACAATGAAAACCCAATATCCCAAATTTGTTGTGCATTGTCGTTTTAGTGTTTATATACCAAAACACACAGTATATGAAATAAGAAAAAGAGCCCAGAGGCTCTTGGTGGGCCCTTGAGTACTGGAGGTTGAAATACATGGTGGAACCCCTTATTTTGAGACAAAATTTGAAAATCTTTAAAAAATTTCAAAACTGATTATCCCACATGCACCCTACTATGAAATTTTGAAATGTTTATAAACACCACTACAAACATATGAATTTGAAGAAATATGAGGAGGCTCTCCACGCGTGCACCTAGTCATCCAATGCCTTAGTTTTTGTGCCCAAAAATGAAGGGAAGTAAATTTTGATGAAAGTGACATGTGGCATCCAGTCGGGTAGTCGCCAGAAGCTGACTGCCAAGGGAGATAACCACCGAGATCTAGCGACTGACCACTAGCAGTTAGTCATGAGGTCACCAAATGAAGAAGATAACCACCGTGACTAGAGTCAAGTGTGAGTCACATAGTCGCTAGATGTAAAATGTTAAGGTGAAAGGTTCTGGAGATAGCAAGATTAAGGCAGTCGCGTGGTCGCCAGATGAGGATAAACTGCCAGATGCTACTCGCCAGGTCGTCGAAGGTTGATGGATGAGTTAAAAATATTTAGAGACAAGGAGACTAAAGGTATTCACATGGTCGCCAGTTGAAGATGTTAAGTGGAAATTGATTCAAAGACTATGAGACTGATGCTAGTCTCCATGTCTCCAAATCAGACCATGGTTAGGTGAAAAGTTCAGAGACTTGGAGACAAAAAAGAAATGGTGAACCCAGGGTTAAAAGGTGAGTTACATATCAGTATAGAAAAGCCAATTAGAGCATGCCACATATTGATTTCTGGTGAAGTCTGGGCAAAAGTGCAGAAAATTGAGAATTTCAAGACATAGGATAAATTTTAAATGATTTTAAAATTTGTATAGTCTTTTGCATAATTGGTGTGATATATTGCAAAACTTGAAAAAAGTATTCCCGGAGATTTTTTTTGAACAGAGAGATGAAATCAGATTTATGCAAATAATATCAGATTTGGAGGGTATCTTTTCAAAAAATGAAGATCATATTTTAATGGGAATGAAGTCAGATTTGAGAATGAGACAAAATGCAAATGTTTATTGTAAAACTTGTCAAAATTTGCATTCCTGAAGGGTTTTTCATCAGACATTTGAAATCAGATTTGCAGGAAAATGGTCAGATCTGGAAGATATTTTTCATGAATAAATCAAATTGTAAGGTTGGATTTGTTGAAAGACTAGTTGGAAAAGGGGATAAATACCGGGTAGAATCAGATTTCTTTGATAAAAATAGACTTTGGGCAGATAAAATGAAATAAAGATATCAGATTTTAAAGACAGTGGCAGAATGAAGACAGAAGAGACAAATAAATTAGATTTTATCACCGATGGAATTCAAGTTTTTATGGAGAAAAGATAGAGAAGTGCATATCAAATTTTTAAAGAGAACATGTGTTAACAAAGCATGATTTCTAGGGTTTCTTCTCTCCTATTTCTTTCTATCTTTTCTCAGTTGTAAGGGTTCTTTCCTCTGCTCTATTTTGGGGGTTTCACTGTAGGAGTTCAGAACAGGTCCCATTGATATTGAATAGTTTACTATGATGTAAATTCCTCTTCTGGTCTCAGTCTTTTAAGTTTTTTGTCTGGATATGTTATGATAGAATTCGTTAATTAAATACAATGTATTTGCTCCTCTTTCATATTTTCTTATCTCTTTATACTCTATTTGTGCTCTAGTATGGTTTGTTTGTAAGGCATTCAAAATTTACCTGCTATAAGATAGTATGTCTAATTGCCTATGAGTTCCATTCAAGGAGAGGACTAAGTTTCATAAGAAATTTCAGAGAGAAAAGCATTTTGTAAGGATTTGATGCAGTGGTATGAATATGAGAGGATAGTTTGTTAGGCATTCTATCTCAACTGCATGTAGTTTGTAAGGCACTCTACAGTATCTTCATTAGTTTATCTCTTTTGTTTCCTGTTTTCATTGACTCTTTTCCCAAGGATAGGCACTGGTTAGGGTTTACTATTCAGTTTTTATTCAATCATCAAGCATAAAACAAATATTCAAGTATATCTCTGTTACTAAGTGCATACCTATTGAAAAAGGATTGTGTTAAAGTAATACAGTTCATATTGTTGATTCCTTAGTGAATCAAAAGGTTAACCTTCCTTGAGTTTGAACTCAGAAAAAGAAGAATAAAAATCCTTATGCCACTGTTATTTGTTATTACAGTCATAGTATTCCCTCTCAAGCTCTATTTCAGATTGTTTCCAGTCATTTGAAGAGTGGTATCTTATCAATATAATCAGAAATATAATAACATATCAGTGAAGACCCAATCCACCATTTGAAGTTTACTTGAAACACAGTGAACTATCTAGGAAATACCTGCCTAAGTCTGTGGAGCTTGAAAATGAAGGAGGTGATAATAGGTATCCCCAGTGTTATCAAATACCTCAGCAATTAGCCTTTCTCTTGTCAAAAGGGAGTTTGCATTCAAGTATAATCAGTATACTGTCATTTTAAGGTTGTGGCGCAAGAAAAAGTGCTAATAAATTGGTGACTCTGCTAGGGATCAAACAATAAAAGGATAGCAAGTTTAAGATGTTCAATTCCTTACTTTGCTGAATCAACCCAGAGTTTGGTCATAGAGTCATTGTTTGCAAAGAAAAAGTATTCCTCAAATTTTTGAAAAGTGAGTCAGGCCTGTTTGTTTGTCATTGCAAAGTATCTTAAAGTCCAAAGCTATTGAAGAAATATTTACACAAATCTCACTACTGGTGAGTGGAGACTCTAAGCTCTGATTTACACCAATGTGCACATTAAAGAAAGATTACAAAAAAGGTGGACTTGCAGTGACAGTGACAATAGATATTTTACATGTTTTGAAGCTGATTTGAAGGAGTTCTCAAAGAACATATTTTGCAACAACTCAAGTACATCCAAGTATTTCACAAAGTTTTAATAGTTTTCCTTATCAAGTGATTGCAGCACTAAAGCAAAAAGGAATCAATTGGAAAAGAAGTTTACATATTTCAAGTTTTTTACTTGCATTTTTGCAAAATCTGAATGAGATATGTAATAAATGAGAGTGGCAGTTTGTAATCTTTTTTTTTGACTGCTAAGATGTCACGATCTAGTGATTGGAGGGGTAGTAATTTGTATGGGGCAATTAGTTTTGAGGGTATCCATAGATATCCAAATCATATTCCTTTAAAGGTTAGGGAGTTTTTTCCAAAGTTTGCTAGTTTTGGTGAGCAGTCAGCTGAAGATCATTTAGAAAGGTTTGCTAACCTAATAGACAGTCATAACATTTCACATGAGGATATATTGATGAAACCTTTTGTAATGTCCTTAGTTGATATTGCAAGAGACTGGATTAGGGATCTACCTCATGGCTCGATAGAATCCATGGAAACATTAGAGGCTTGTTTTATTGAAATATTTAGTAATTTTGAGCAGCTTGGTGATATAAGAAAATATAATGAGGAAAAGCATAGTGATGAACATGACATATCTGAATTAAAAGATCCTATATTAGGGTTTGATCTTATCAAAGCAGAGATAGTTATGTTGAGGCAAAGGATTCAAGGAAAGGTGGTATTACTTTTACAAGAACACATGAGCAGAGAGGAAGGAGAATCACCAAATGATTTCTACATAAGATTTGATGATAAGATAAAGGGCTACGGTATCATTTTTTGTCCTCGGGAGTATGTATGGGTTGATTTATTTGTTGAGCTTTGTTTCCCTTATACATGTAAGTTATCAATGGCTTAGAGGGTAGAATTGTTTCAGCAAGTTATAGAATGGATAGAGGGTTTAGAGGATGTTTCTTCTAAAGATATATCTAATGTTGAATCTACTGATATTGAATCTGAAACTTCTGAACATGGTGAATATGAACCTAGTCATACTGGTGAGAATGAGTTTGGTGATATTGAATCCAGATATTATGAAGGTGATGCTAAGTTTACTTTGGCTAAAAATGATGATTATGATGTTGACAATGAATTTTATGAGCAGCAAGATGATGATGAGGTAAGTTGTTGTGATAATTCTTACGATGACAGTGACATAAATCCTGGTATTTCAAATCGAGTCTTTGATATTGAAGATCCTATATTTATGATTTCACATGAGGTTGCATCTAGTAGTCCTCATATTGAGAATGATGAACAAAAAATTATTATACCTATGTCTAAAATGGATGTTATAATTTATAATCATGAAAGCAATAATCATTCTCAATATGAAACAGAAGATGTGTATAATCAGCAAGATGGTACTGATCTAATAAATGGAGTTGCTGATTTTGATTGTGTACCAGAGGAGGATATCAATGATGATAGTGATTCACTTCATAGTGAAGAAATTTCAGACTTATTGTCTTATGATTATCTCAGATATTCAGGGCAGCATAGTTTTGAATTCTTACACCCTAGGCACATTGATTTTGACAAAGAATATATATCAGATGCTCTGAGTTGTGATACTAATATTTCTAATTTTCCTTGCACTTGTTTTTCACAAGATTACAATAGGATTCGATTTGATTCTTCAGATAATGAAAATATCAGTGTGTATTCAGATTTAAAAGATGAAGAGGTTTCAGGTATGATATTGAGTACTAAATGGGATAGTGGTGTTGATTATGAATCTTTCTCTAATTCTAAATCTTCCATAAAATCATTTTATGATGAACTCTTAGTCACTCAACATATGCAGTTGCCAAATGTGTTTCTTGATATTCTCCCTCCCACCCACCAGTAAGTTAGTGAATTGTGTGAGGATAGCAATTTACATGAGAGCTCTTTAGGGATTTCTAATTTAGATATGCAAACCACTGACAAGTTGCAGGATCCCTTTTCTTTTGAAGAGAAGAATATGGATTATGACATGAAATGGTCATGTTATGATAAGGACAAAGCTGAAAATTATTCTTTCTCTCTCAAAAAGGTTCAAAATAACATGCATCAGATCCCTGTTGTTCATAATGATCCAGATTTTTGTGTTTCTCAGATTGTTGTTCCGAATCCATTACAGAAAGGGCTGAATCATGTTTTAAATGGTGAATGTTGTAAGGTTTAGTCTACTTTCTCCTTTGATTTGCAAGTTATTAATGTGAATGGACCTAATGATTCTTTCCCAAACAGTATAACAGAGGTTGAGTATCCCTCCTTTCAGTTAAATGGTGAGTTTTTCAGTTGTGGTTTACAAATGAAAGATGATAAATGTCACAGATATCAAAGTATGTTCTTATCTAACGAATGTGACATGTATATGCCACACATTTTTTATGATTAAAATCTTCCTAATATTTATGGAAGCTCATATGAAGACTATGCATATTTGTTGTCATGTGATGAGTTGATACAGAGTGGCAATTTTTTTATCAGACACATGGAAGAAAGAGTTTCAGTTTATCTCCGATATATGGAGATGAAAATCAGATTTATGACAGAGGTCTCAGTTTTTAGGCTTCAGGCCTCTTGTAGATAATGAACATATTGTACAGTTGCTTTCCCTTTTAGTTATGTGTTTGCTTTTAGTAAGAGGTTTCCCCATTTTTTGAAAAGTTTTGAGAGGTGAAAGAGAAAGTGAAAGAGAAAAGTGATAAAATCTGAATTTTAGTTTTGGGGTGGTCTACTACTCTAGAGATCTGTGGTTCTTGGTATAAAATTACATTTAACCATCCTCAATCAGAGCCACTGTTGGTGCTCTCAAATTTGGAACAAATTTGGAGTGACCATGTTAAAATTTTCAGTTAAGCAAGGTGAGTACCCTGAAAAAACTTTGGTGAGGAGTTTTATGCTTGTGAGGGTACCCAAATGATTTTCATGAGGTACCAATTGGGAAGAAGGTTCAGTACCTTTCATTTCACATATGCAGTGGGTTCCAACTCCTAAATTTCAAATCTGACATGTTTAGGGAGTAGTCATTTTGAGGTGGTCACCTAAATTTGCATTTTTGTTAAGGTGTCATTTTGTTGTCTAGGGCCTTGTTTGCTTCTAAACATCTTGCACCCTGTTGAGTTTCATGAGTCATTGGCTTTGGGAATGTGTTACATGCATATCAGAGAGCTTATGTTTTAGATCTTAGGTCATTATCAATCCATTTGATAAGTTTCCATATTCCCTAAAGTTGGTCACTCAAAACTATTTGCATCTTTGTTCTGCTCAGAAATTTGAATTGCCTAGTTTGACAATTTATAAATTTTTGACCAGGTGATTCAATTGAGAAAATTCCTTTTGTACTAGGTTCCATTGGTCACATCATATTTTCCAGTTTCTAGATCATGATGATTCCATTTGAGCAATTTGCCAGTCTGATTCTGTTGGCACTTTGTTAAGTTTCCCAAAGTTGTTGAATGCAGATTTCTGAATACCTTACTTTGAGGGCCTGCATCTTTGATCAGATGGATAGGTATGACATCATGGTGTGTTCCTAGGTATTGTAAGCATGACAATGAACCAATATTGCCAGTTTGCAGATCCCTATGAAATCAGATGATAATTTTTTTAGAACCATTCCATTGGTGAATAATTCTGATTTCTTGAGTTTTCAAGTACAGAATTGCTAAGTTATCCACTTTGAGCTCTTGAAAATGTATACCCGGTTGAACATTTTAGATAATTGAGTTTTCCCTCATGTTGCAAACATAAGAGTGTACTCACCTGAGGATTTACAGATTCTTGCCAATCCAGCTATTCACTTTGCCAGAGCCTTTCCATTTTTTATTTATTAAAAGTTTCACTGAAAATTTAGAATTCAGAATTAAATGACATACTTTGTGGTTTCCATGTTTGCACCCAGTTCAAGGTCAAGTGTAATTGGAGGATGTTCTGCATTATAGACCTAGAAATGAACCCCTTTGAAGATTTCCAGATTTTGATCAATCCATTTGATCAGTTTTCCATCAAAGGAAGACAACTGAGGTTTTGTATTCTACACGTGACATTGAATCCAGCTTCAGAGGTCAAGATTCTGAAGGTTCATTTTAGTGACTTTGTGAACTCGGTATCAGAGGAAGTTTTTGTAGATTGATAGTTCAGAACAGAATAAAATTTTCTGAATACTCATTTTGCAAGAGTCATAAATTTTTGTCTAAAAGAGGTTTTCGGGAACCGATCATGGCATCTTTCTTATTGCAAATGAATGTATTGTCTGTCTTGATAGTGAGGCTTCAGAACATGATTTAGTGATTTTGCAACGATCGATCTAAATGACATTTATGATGTTTCAACATTGTCACCCACACAGTATTCTGGAAATGCTAAGTTTGAACAGTTACATCTTGTACTTGAAGACTAATCTAGTGTAGACCTTCTGCATGTGTATTTAATGATGATGAATGAAGCTTCTTGCTAGGTGTCAGGACTAGATTGTTTGTTTCAGTCAATTTTTTACACCACTTCCGGACGCTAGTTGCCATTGAAAAGTGAACAAAGAACATTTGATATTTTTGCCAAAGAGGTTATGGAGCCAGATTTTCTTCAGCAAAAGGTACAGATATTCAAATATGCAAAAGGAAGTGAAAATCCACCCATGGCCATTAAGCTTGACAAGTTATTATTGAGGGAGTTGTAATTTAACAATAGCCCTTCTAAAGATGTAAAGTTGTCAGCTGATTTAGAGGCAAAACAATTCATATTTGTACATGGAGGTGGTTTTGGCGCTTGGTGCTGGTACAAAACTATGATCTTGCTTAAAGACACGGGATTCAAAGTTACCGTAATTGATCTTATTGGCTCTGGAATATATTCAGCAGATCCAGACAAAATTACAAGCCTTTTTGAATATGTGAAGCCTCTTACAGAATTTTGTGAGATGGTTGGAAAGGATGAGAAGTGATTAGAAGCACTCATGGAAAACAAAGATAGCAAAATTAAAAGCTGAAGTTTGTATTAACATGGAAGATGAATTCCAACGTATGATTTTGAGGAGCAAGCTAAAATATTTGAAAATCAAGTGTGTGGATTACAGATGGAAGAAGTTGAAGGTTTTAAAATATCAAATTGCAAATCCATTTGCAAAAACAAATAGAAAGAGACAAGACTTGCTATGTTAAATACAAAGGGGTTTTAAAAAAACATAGTTAATGTTTGTAGATTTATTAACTAGCATAATGTATTAGATACAAACATTAAAGTACTCCTACGCAGCACTTGAGGGATAATTTTAAATGTTTTGAAAACATCAATTAAACAATACAAGGTGAGAGCCTGTGTAAGCATGGAGGAGGAAGACAATGTTTTCAAAAGAGTAAAACATTAATGCAAAGAGGTATTGCTTCCAGCGTATGGAGAACTTTAGAGGAAACAACATAGAAGCTCACCATTTAAAGTGCAGAAACAAATTATAGTGAGCTACACAATAGCCAGAGGAAGAAATAAAAATATTAAAGAAAACTGTTGCATGAGATTTGAAGAGGGATTCCACACTGAGTATGTAGGGAGTGTTTTGATGTAAAAACAAATGAAGATGGCCAGCGTAATCCATAGTTTAAGTTGTGCTGAAGTATGAAGTGGGAGGCCCCTTTGTGATTATGTCTCACCTTCAAATCTATGTAAGAATTGGACAAGTTGGAGAGGAGGTTTGTGCAGCATTTGAAAAGGAAGATCACACTAGAGAGAAGGGGAGACCATGCCCTGTGAAAGTATGAAAGACAACAAACATTAAATTGCAAAATCCAAATTATAGAGGAACTACGATAGCAAATGAAGGTAAGGTTTTTAAAGTTTTTAAGTTGAAATCTGCAAATGTGAATCCATGAAGGGCAGCGCCCAAACCTTTGGAGGGAATTCATGGTGTTTATTAGCAAGGAGATAGTACTATTGATGAGCAATTTTTGCTGGAAGTTTTAGAAAACTTGAAAACAATGAAAACCCGATATCCCACATTTTTTATGCATTGTTATTTTTAGTGTTTATATACTAAAATGCATAGTATATGAAATAAGAAAAATATCCTAGAGGCTCTTGGTAGGCCCTTGAGTGCTGGAGGTTGAAATACATGGTGGAACCCCTTATTTTGAGACAAATTTGAAAATCTTTAAAAACTTTCAAAACAGATTATCCCGCATGCACCCTACTATGAAATTTCAAAATGTTTATAAACACCATTGCAAACATATGAATTTGAGGAAATATGAGGAGGCCCTCCACGCACACAGCTAGTCATCTGATGCCTCAGTTTCCATGCCTGAAAATGAAGGGAAGTAATTTTTGATGAAAGTGACACATGGCATCCAGTCAGGTAGTCGCCAGAAGCTGACCGCCAAGGGAGATAACCGCTGAGATCTAGCGATTGACCTCTAGTGGTTAGTCACAAGGTCGCCAAATGAAGAAGATAACCGCTGTGACCAAAGTTAACCACCAGTTGCAAAGTCGCTAGACGTAAAATTTTAAGTTGAAAGGTTCTAGAGATAGTGAGATTAAGGCAGTCGCGTGGTTGCCAGATGAGGATAAACTGCCAGATGTTATTTGCTAGGTCGCCGAAGGTTGATGGATGAGTTAAAAATATTCAGAGAAAAGGAGACTAAAAGTAGGTGCATGGTCGCCAGTTGAAGATGTTAAGTGGAAATTGATTCAGAGACTATGAGACTGATGCTAGTCTCCATGTCTCCAAATCAGACCATGGTTAGGAAAAAAGTTCAGAGACTTGGAGACAAAGAAGAAAAGGTGAACCCAAGGTTAAAAGGTGAGTTACATATCAGTTTAGAATAGCCAATCAGAGCATGCCACATGTCAATTTATGGTGAATTCTGGGCAGAAGTGTAGAAAATTGATAATTTCAAGACACAGGATAAATTTTAAATGATTTTAAAATTTGTGGTCTTTTGCATAATCGGTGCAATATATTGGAAAACTTGAAAAATGTATTCTCGGAGATTTTTTTTGAATAGAGAGATGAAATCAGATTTATGTAAATAATATTAGATTTGGAGGGTATCTTTTCAAAAAATGAAGATCATATTTTAATGGGAATGAAGTCCGATTTGAGAATGAGACAAAATGCAAATGTTTTATTGTAAAACTTGTCAAAATTTGCATTCCTGAAGGGTTTTTCATCAGACATTTAAAATTAGATTTGAAGGAAAATGGTCAAATCTGGAAGATATTTTTCATGAATAAATCAGATTGTAAGGTTGGATTTGTTGAAAGACTAGTTGGAAAAGGGGATAAATACCGGGTAGAATCAGATTTATTTGATAAAAATAGACTTTGGGAAGATAAAATGAAACAAAGATATCATATTTTAAAGACAGTGGCAGAACGAAGATAGAAGAGACAAATAAATCATATTTTATCACCGATGGAATTCAAGTTTTTATGGAGAAAAGACAGACAAGTGCATATCAGATTTTTAAAGAGAACATGTGTTAACCAGGCATGATTTCTAGTGTTTTTTCTCCCCTATTTCTTTCTATCTTTTCTCAGTTGTAAGGGTTCTTTCCTGTGCTTTGTTTTGGGGTTTTTCCTGCAGGAGTTCAGAATAGGTCCCATTGATATTGAATAGATTACTGTGATGTAAATTCCTCTTCTGGTCTTAGTCTTTTAAGCTTTTTGTCTAGATATGTTATGATAGACTTCGTTAATGAAATACAGTGTATTTTCTCCTCTTTCATATTTTCTTATCTCTTTATACTCTATTTGTGCTCTAATATGGTTTGTTTGTAAGGCATTCAAAACATACCTGCTATAAGATAGTGTGTCTAATTTCCTATGAGTTCCTTTCAAGGAGAGGACTAAGTTTCATAAGCAATTTCAGAGAGCAAAGCATTTTGTAAG
>MU225564.1:501994-513146 GCA_018584345.1 Thuja plicata
TGTAATCCTAAGAACTACATGAATGTATCCTCTCCCCTCGCCTTTATGGATCTTGGGTGTAAGAGAAATTCATGTGATTCTTCTAGAGTGGCTACCTCCTGAGAGCTTTAGTAGAGCCGGTGAGAGTCGATGCCCAACTGGTAACAAGCTAAAGCCAAGCCTTCCAAACTGGTATAAAAAAAATGCTATTGTGATTAATGTCACAATAGACAGGTATGAATTCATTGTGGCAACCAAAATCTCCTCCAGTACCCTAGTCGTGCGTTAAAGTCCTGACATTGTTAAGGTGAAAGCCTTGCTTTGAATGGATTGGGAGAGCCCCCTTTATTGGGAAAATGACTTGATCACAACCACCTGAACAGATGACCTTACTACAAACTGTTGTTCTAGTTTTCCAAAAACCCTCTATCTGTTGGCACGAAAGGTGAGAGACTGACTAAGATGCCCCACATTTTTATGGCTTTTAGTAGAGATAACAGCCCTTTGGGAAGCAATTCCTTTGGGGTCTGAAGCTTTGTATGCCTGAGAAGTGAGTGCATATGTAAGGAGGAGCCCGTGCTTCCAAGATTCAAAGTTATCTGCTAAGAGTAAGTGTAGCTAAGCTTCGGTTTAGGTGGGGATTCAATAGATATTGTCTTGGCTATCCTAGGATTGTAATGTTCTTGTTCTGGTACTAAAAACATTCTGTTTAATGTGTTTTGTGTGGGTGTATCATTTGAACAATCAAAACTATCATCAAAACACACAAATTTTCAATCTTGAACATGTCCAAAATAATATGTAACTTGAACTATCTATATGAAAATAGCATGATTTCATCTTGAAAAATGCAAACTGGTCTTAGCAGTCTGATTATGTAAATGTACTTTTTTCAACATTTGCATAGTTTCACGTGAAATTTCCCAATCTTCGCGTGAGTCAGTGAGAATATTTGCATGATATGTATTACACTGTCACACAATAATTTTCAATAGTACATTATTCTATCAGTCATTATTCTATCCTCTGGTGTCATTCTTTGTGCGAAGACAACATTTCTGTACACGGTTCGGTGAGAAACTTAGCACGATAGAGCATTTCATCACGTGAAACTGTAGTCCTTTGTCCAAAATAGTGAGCTTAAATCTATCAATCAATTGCATTTTTGTCAAATATTTTCTTTGATATGGGTCTATTTTTCTGCCATCCATCTTCACACAGTCTGAAACTTAGTTTCTTGGGTTGAGAACTACGTGATTCTTGCTTAAACTAGTCTTGTCTCATGTCCTTTTGATCTCTTTCATCTGTGTTGTCATGCCTTGTGTCGCAATAGTCATCTCTTGGCTTGTTTTAGCCTCATCTTAGATTATTTTCACCAAGGATACTTCACCCTTTGGAATGTTTGTGCAATCTTTGAGATAGTTTCATGTTTGATCTTAGTTCACTTTCCTTGCTCAAAACTTTGTCTATGACTGTCACAACTTGAAGTGGCAAAACATTTCCTCCAATCACTCAAGATGAATCTGTACTTTCCACACCATTACCAGCTGCATCTAGTGAGGAATCATCTTGATCTCCTTCTCTGGTATGATGACCTTACAATAAACGGTCATTTTCTATGGATCTTAGTAGGGTTCGAAATCCTTTGTTCTAAGAAGACCCAAATTCAGAGAACACTCAATCTTTTCATACCAAGTCTTTACACCTTGAACCTTGCATTCTGGCAAGATGGCAAATCATAACCAATCAGGTGGTGAGGTTAGTAGAACTGACCTCTTTAAAACTTGGGGTAAGTCCCATTCTAAAGACCACCCTAATGATGTAGAAGTTTAAATCACTCAAGAATATATTGCAAAAGATCATGTTAACAAAGACTTCTGTAAAATGATGGGAATTCTACTAGCTGAAGAGAAAGAAAAATACATTCTTGAATGAGCCAATCAAGGGGCTAAGTTACCTTCCAATTATTCTTTAGAAATACTTGTTGAGAAAGAGGAAGAAACTGAAAAATTCCCACTTGCGAAAAGAAATGCAAACTATGTGAGAGAAACTCTCTCAACTCTCTAAAGAGAAAGACAAACCTATCACACAATTCATGTTGGAAAGCATCTATCCTTTCCCATTTGATAAAGGTCTCCACATGCCTCCTTTTCCCAAAGGAGTTGAACTTCCTAAATATGATAAATACTTGGGTACATTTTACCCTCAAGATGAGAGAATTTGGTGCTCTCTCCATGGAATTCATGCATGACACAACCTATCTGATGTGTCTTTTCCCACGTAGCTTGGGAGGATCAGCTATGGAATGGTTTTCTAGACTACCAATTGGCATCAAGACCTTTGATGAAATTGCCAATTTATTTCTAAAACATTATTCTCACAACATCCAACAACCGGTTCATATTTGAGATCTTTGCAACTTGAAACAAAATCATTGGGAATCCTTCTTGGCATTTCTCCAAAGATGGAGACAACTCTATACATGATATTCTCACAAGATACCTGAATCTAAAAAGTTGGACATCTTTCTCGATAATCTCATCCCCAACTTTGGGTATTAAGTACAGCTACAAGGTCCCCTAATCTTTGATGACATGATTAAACAAGCTGTAAGAATCGATACATTTATGATCAAGAAAGGATAATTGACCTTACACAAGGAAAATAAACAAGGGTCTTCTTCCTCAAGCAAAGATAATTCTAAATTTCCCAACAAGAACTAAAATGTTGTGAATGATGGTGTTGTGGACAATGTGATTGCTAAGCCTTCCAAGGCTACTTTTAATCTCACTACCATGATGCAAGCAGCCAAAGCCACTGAACAGGCTGTGACAGGATCCAAACCAAGCACTTCACGATTTTCTAGACCTAAACCTTGGGATCCTAGACCTAAGCAAGAATTCATTCCTCTAGGAGAATCTCTTGAGGTAGTTTAAAACACTCTTGTAGACAACCATTTACTTACTCCATTAGATAATTCATGACCTTTTGATCCACAACCATTGGTGTAATGAATCCGCTTATTGTGATTTTCACCAAAACAAAGGTCATAACATAGCTTCTTCTCAAAAATTGTGGCATAAAATCAAGGATCTCATTGATAGTGAAGTCATTGCTATGGGATGTCACAACAAAAATTTTGATCACCAAGCTTTCAAAGATCCATTTCCTCCTCATGGAAAAGGTGAATCATCTAAAGGAAAAAATATTGATGCTAAGGTCAACTATACTTACACCAATAACAATAATGTCATTAATATGGTTGAACCTATTGATGCTGAATATTGTAATGCCCTCATTCTTAAGGGAAAAGAAGATACTTCCATGTCTAAAACACCTTTCATTTTGCGAGGTTCTGCACCTCAATCATCTAAAAAAATTCAATCTCAAGTGAGTGCTAATATTGTTACTCGATCTCACGGTAAAATCATTCTTAAAGGTCCTGAGCCTTCTATATATACATAACCTCAATCTTTAGACAAAGCTAAAGTTGACTCTACTACTAAGAATCCCAAAGTGGGTTCCTCATCGAATGCTACCAATTACAACATTCTTGATCAATTCCAATGTACTAATGCTCAAATAACTATTTTTGAGCTCCTGAAAATCTCCCCTGCTCATAGGGAAATCCTGGACAAAGCCCTCATTGAGGCAAACATTCCAAAAGATCTTGATCTCCACCGGTTTCAATCTATGGTAGGTCACTTGACCTCCCCACATTACTTGTCTTTCTCTAAGGAAGATGACCATTCTTTGAGTCACCCACATAATAATCCTCTGCACATTAAATTCATGATAGGTCCAAAGCGTGTTTGTCGTGTTCTCATAGATAATGGTGCTGGCCAAAATACTTGCTCTGCTAGTTTCCTTATTGAGTTAGGCTATGAAAAAGACTGCATCGATGCTCCCAAAAATATTACCATTAAAGCCTATGATGAGGAAGAACGTAAATCCAAGGGTTTAGTTGTATTGCCGATTAGGGTTGGTCCTGTTGAACGAGATGCTATTTGTCAAGTGCTTGGCATCCCTTTGGCATACAATATCCTACTAGGAAGGCCATGGATTCATGAAATGCAAGATGTCCCTTATACATACCATCAGTGCATTAAGTTCCCATTCCAAGGCTCTGAAGTGACTATACCTACTAATACACGCTATGATTGCAATGCCCTCACAAAATTTGCTGACATCCTTGTACCTACCAACAGAGAATCTATCAAAATCCTTGAGGATAAATTAAAAGAAATAGAAAAGAACTTGCCTCTCAAAGAAATTGATATGGGAGGATATCAAATTGGACCTGTATTATCCAATACATCTTTGCCTTTGTCTCCCCATTCTTTTGGGAGACCTTCTGAGAACACTAAACCTTCTACAGTTTCTCCTCCAACAAAGTATGGTGGTACCTTTGTACAAGCCACAGTACCATTAGAAGAAGCTAAAAAAAAAGCTATCAAAGCTTGGATCTATAAAGGAGAAGACAATTCTAAAAATACTCTTCCTTATGACATGAAACCTGAACAATATGGTAAAGGTTTATCTATTATGCAATGTTTTGGCTATACAGAGGATGGTCCCATAGGTGTGAATCATAAGCAATTGATTACACCACTTGAAGCTATTGGTTGCAGAACACATGACTCTATAGGTATAGGCTTCCAGAAACTCACATTCCAATTGGGAATAAACAAGTTTGTACCTCAAGAAGATAAGAAACCAACATCTAAAGAAACACCTCAAGTTGCAAAACCTAAAGATAGCTCTGATGAGGATACTTTGCCTTATCCTATTCCACCAGACCTGAAAATATTTTTTTCTGAGCCAAATAACTTTGTACCACGTGTTAGTACTGTAGACACTGATAGAGATTCTGACACCACCACTTCAATTTCTCCATTAACTTATGAAGAGTGGAAAGACATATATACTCTGAACCCTAGTCATGAGAGTAATTTATTCGTACCACCAAACTTTCAAGAATAGTTTGATCAGGAATTCCAGTCACTTCTCCTTACACAAGAGGCAATTGATGATACAAACACTACTAAGGTACCTAGGTCAATAGGTGATTATTTGACCATAGCAGAAGTTCTAGGTAGAACTCATCCCAACTAGGGACAAAGAGTTGATTTTACTCACGTTCTTGACATGAGACCTAATGATGAAATGAACTCCCATGAATATGAGTTCGACAGCTTGTCATATGCCACTTCTGATAGAGATATAGATACAACAAATGCATATGAAAACCTTCTCAAAGTAGGTGAATGGTCTAGTCTAGGGTCACATGAGTCTGACTCCCTAGGTGTTGACATGTTGTCTACTACGGTCGTTAGGAATCAAAGGAATTTGACTATACCTTTGGATGAGATCGCTTTGGGTCTCGACTTACTTGTCCATGCCTTTGATGATTATACCGTGAATGCACTTGAACTCATCACTCCTCTTTCACTTCACCATCCTGAGCTTATAGACTGGAACTCCACCTCCCCATCTAATGAAGTCCTTACATTCTAGACTGATTACGCTCTTGCATGTTACCTACACACTGTCGATTCTGTAACGTCTCCTACCAGTGAAGCAAGTGTCAACATGACTGAGGCTGACATCAAGTATCTTAATCACAAAATAAAAAGAAGAAAAATAGGCACCTTGATGGTGAAAACCATGTTGTGGTAGTATTAGAGCCTAAAATAGTCAAAATAAAAGACGTATCCAAAGGTGAAAACCTCTTTGAGGCACCTGCGGATGAGATACTTGATGTGCTTCCGTGTCATTTTTAGGAAAGATCATCTGTTCTTATTGAACCAACTCAACCTATCAACTTGGGTACAGAGGTAGAACCTTAGATAATTCACTTGGCACAATCACTATCAAAGGAAAAAAGAGACGAATTCATCACATTCTTCAGAAAGAAAAAGATTAACTTTGCATGGAAATATTTCGATAAGCCTAGATTAGAACCTAATCTAATCATGCATCATCTATCTATTGCACCAGTGTTAAGCCCGTGAAGAAGAAGCTTCGCAAAATGCATCCACATGTAGCTCTAGTGGTCAAAGCTGAATTAGAGAAATTGCTTAAAGCAATGTTTATCAGAGTAATTGATTATGCAGAATGGATCTCTAATATTGTTCCAATGTCCAAACATGATAAATCTATAAGAGTCTACACAGACTTTAGAGACCTAAATTTGGCATGTCCTAAGGATGATTTTCCATTACCTAATATTGACATGATCATAGATATGACAGCTGGGTGTGAAATGTACTCACTAATGGATGGTTTCTCTAGCTATAACTAGATAAAAATTGCACCAGAAGACCAAGAGAAAATAGCTTTCACATGTGTCTGGGGCACCTTCTATTGTAATGTCATGCCCTTTGGAATCTAAAATGCTAGAGCTACATATTAGAGAGAAGTTACCACTATATTTCATGATATGATGCATAAAAAAATGGAAGATTATGTGGATGACACTTTGGCTAAGAGCATGCATTGAAAGAAACATCTTGCTGATCTAGGTCCTATCCTAGATCGTATGGAACAATTGAGTCTGAGACTCAATCCTAAGAAATGTGCATTTGGCGTAACATCTAGAAAATTACTTGGTTATATCATATCTGCCAAAGGTATTGAAGTAGATCATGCAAAAGTATAAGAGATCATGGAAATGCTGCCACCTTAAAATATCAAACAAATGAGAGGAATCCAAGGCCAACTGCAGTCTATCCGGTGTTTTATCTCTCAACTGGTGGACAAGTCACAACCATTTACCAAGACTTTGCATAAGGGTGTGGCTTATCAGTGGAATAAAGAATGTGATGAAGGGTTCACACAAATCAAGTAGTATCTTGTGAACCCACCAATCTTGATGCCTCCCATTCATGGGAAGCCACTTATACTTTACATATCTACTACGGATACATCATTGGGTATCCTATTGGCCCAAGATGATCAGCACAAGAAAGAAAGGGCTATCTATTACATTAGTCAAAATATGGTCTCATATGAAATAAAATACTCTACTATAGAGAAGGCTTGCCTTGCAGTGGTTTTTTCTTCACAAAAATTGCAACACTATATGTTGGCTCATACTACACATCTAATTGCTAAAATTGACCCTCTGAAATACTTTCTTAGTAAAGTACCCTCATAGGTAGACTAGCTAAATGGGTCATGCTTCTCAGTGAGTTTGATATTGAATATGTTGAAGGGAAAGCCATTAAGGACCAAGCCATAGCAGATCAGTTGGTGAAAGCACCTCTAGTTGATCATCAACCATTGCACATTGAATTTCGTAATGAGTCCATATTACTTCTTACACATCGCTCATGGACTATGTTTTTTAATGGTTCATTTACCCAACAGGGGTTAGGTTCTGGGATCCTGTTCATTACACCTTAAAGATACTCATTACCAAAACCATACAAAATGTTGTTTCCTTGTACAAACAACATTGCTGAGTACGAAGCTCTCATTAACGGTATGAAGATCGCCCTTGAGTGGCGCATGGATGAACTAAATGTTCTTGGAGATTCCCAATTGGTCATCAAACAGGTCAATGATATCTACCAGACAAGGGATGACAAGTTGATACCTTACAAATGGTTGGTTGATGATCTTAAACAGTATTTTACTCATATCACATTTCAACAGGTTTCGAGGTTAGATAATAAAGCAGCATGCGCCATGGCTACTCTTGCCTCTATGTTGAAAATGCCTGAAAATGATTTTAGACATGAATTCCTGGTGGAGATGTTATGCTACCCAGCCTATGACTCCCCTAACTCTTGGATGATCTGTTTTGTCATAGGACATGACTCATCCCACTACCATCACATCTTTTCCTACCTATGTGACCAGATTATTCTGGACACTTATTCCGGGAATGAGAAACATCACCTAATCTGCAGTGCTTCATGGTTCATCATCATTGCTAATGACTTGTATAGACATGGTCTAAATGGTACCCTCCTTAGGTTTTTAGAACCCAATGAATCCAAACAATCATTAGTAGAGGTGCATGAAGGCATCTGTGGGTCACACTCTAATGGACTGACATTGGCTTGCAAACTTATTAGAGTTGGTTACTATTGGCTAGATATGGAAAAAGAAGCAACATAGTTTGCTAAGTCCTGCAAACAATGTTAATTACATGGAAACCTGATTCATGCTCCATCCAAGGAGCTGATTCCATTCATTACTTTCTGGTCATTTTAGCAATGGGCTTTTGATTTAGTGGGATAGATCTACCCCTCGTCCTCCAATGGACATAAGTTTATCATTACAGCTACGGATTATTTTACTAAGTGGGTGGAGGCTGTCCCTCTCACCATTTCCAGTGGCAAAATAGTACCAATGTTTATTCTCAATTACATCATCTATAGGCATGGTGTACCCTCAGCAATTATCAGAGATAATGGGGGACAATTTAAAAACAAGGATTTGATAGAGCTCTACTCCAAATTTAAAATTACTCAACATTGGTCTTCCATCTATTATCCTCAGGGTAATGGATAGGTGGAAGCTTCCAACAAAACAATCCTTAAGATCTTGCATCACACAGTGCATAAGTCTGGATGAGATTGGCATCTCTGGATCAATCCAGCTCTTTGGGCATATAGGAAAAGTGTAAGAACACCAACAAGGGATACACCCTATGCATTGGTTTATGGAGCAGATGTTGTGCTACCTATTGAGGTTGAGATTCCTTCTCTGCGAGTCTCTCTAAAAGGCCTCATTACTGATGAAGATACTAGAATATCTCGACTAAAAAAGCTAGAATTACTTGATGAATGTCGCCAAGTGGCATTGAATCACTTGAGAGCATACCAAAACAGGATGTCTAAAAGCTATAACAAGAAGGTTAGACCAAGAGACTTCCAAGCAGGTGACCTCGTTCTGAGGGAGAACCCTAAGAATCAGCAACATCGGGTCCAAAAAGGCAAGTTTGAACCTAATTAACTCAGTCCATATATTGTTACTGCAGTGTTTGGGTCTGGTACCTATCAACTCTCTACTACTGAAGGAGAACAACTCAAAGAGCCAATCAATGCTCTTCATCTGAAGTGGTTCTACAACTGAGACATCTTCAGTATGCTCATGTATATACTAAAGTCCTGAAAAAATTCTAAAAATCTAAAAAATTCCTAAAAAAATAATCATCTTAGTGTAAACCTAGAAATAGGCGCTTTGATGTATCTAAAAAAAATCATATATTCCAAAAATACAAAAAAATAAAAAATTGAAAAATACAAAAAAAAAGAGAAAAAGAAGAAAAAGTGTCATTAATGAAAACCTAGCAAACATGTGTCATGGTAGCCAAAAAAGAATTTCTGCCAAGAAGGTGAAAACCTGGTAAACAGGCGCCTCTTGTTTCACGATGTTATATCTATCGCAACACCCCTTGGCTTTATGCATTTGCTTTCTCGCATTGCTGCTTTCCTTCTTTCATTTTCTTTGAGTTCCAGTCAAGACACCAACTCACATGGATTGAAACTGGTCATACTCTCAGTGCAACCGTCCTGGTCTTGGGGGCATTGTCTTATTATCTTTTGGATCTACTTTGTGACAGTCACCAGTGGTTCTCACTGTGTCTGCCTATTGTCACTTAGCTTATACAAAGTTCTCTCTTCTTGAGAATCTCCCTCACATCAGTCACCAGTGATTCTCACTGCATTTGCCTACTGATGTATATCTTATGCTATGATCATTTCATTTGAACATCTCTCATGTCAATTACCAGTGGTTCTCACTGCGTCTGCCTACTGTCGCTGTACTCTATCGAGATTGTTCACATTTGTTACAGTTGGATTTATACTCACATGCTCTATCTATCTATACTTGGTCTTGATGATTATATGCTTTAGTTTTTACATATATTTTAGTCACTTTTGTGACACTCTAGTTCCTTTGCGAACCCACCTAACTTGTCATTGATTCAGCGCCATACACTTGGGGGCAATCACATCTAGTTTTTCCTGACAACATACATCAAGTTAGTCATCATTACTTGGGGGCATGGGCTCCCCAATTTGATCGCATCTTTGGTTTACACCTGAGTCAGTAATCTTGTCACTTCTCAAGGATAACTCGCTACTGACACAAAATGGTGTTTTTCAACACCACCATAACAATGTTTTTTAACACTATCTTTGGACACATCTATGTTTTTTAACACAGATCGGATATCTCAAATGTAAACATCTATCAATAACATCCAAACACAATGCACTCACAAGCACAACGATGTTTTTCAACACCTCATACATATATACATTCAAAAAATTTAAAATAGGCTGAGTTGTGCTTGATATTTCTTTGTATGCTATCTATTCTTATGGATTTCATTGACATTTTCTTTGTCTACTACTTGTTGGCATAGTCCCAATGATCCGACAACATAAAATAAATAGGGTGTATGTGATAAAAGCTCCCGCAATAAGGTGGAATAGCCTCACATCCCTCAATCTTGTTTATTTGTATGCCATGGTGAGGTCGGTACTATCTCCTTGTTTGTTATTGCTCTGTTTGTCATTGTTTTTCTTGTTATTGATTTTTTTGTTTACACATGATCATACTCATGGTTATCTTCTCTTTGAATGCCTTGATACTGGTGTACTCTTGCAACATTAACTAGAAACAATGTTCAGGTCATCTTGGCTTTTGTGCCCTGGTGCCTACATTCATTTCCTACATTTCTTCCGATGATAAGTTATATTCATATCCTTATGGTTGCATTGTGATGCCAGTAAGGGTTGTATCAGCTTTGATGTTTCAAAAAAATGCTCAATGATGATAAATATATGATGGGTCTCACAACCATGTCCTTGAATTGCACCTTCATATTGCATCCAGCATAGGATTGCATTTTCATTCTAGACTTGCATTGTGGCAATGATTCAGTGTTATCTTCATTGCATTCTTCTGGGTTCATACTTTGGGGAGTTCTTCTTCTTCACCATTCACGTTTCATCACGACTGCACAGGTGTTTGATCCTCGCTCTCATTTCTTCACATATTCTTTTGGTTAGCATTTGTCATCCTGCATGAGATGTTAGTACCATATACATATTCATATTCACATTTCATAATCATCCATACATTACATCTACATTCTCATTTACATATTGCATTTGCATAAATCATTTACATACATACATCTTTACAT
>MU225564.1:516942-536715 GCA_018584345.1 Thuja plicata
AGTCAAAACTGGGTGTTCCATGCTTTTCAATCACTTGGGGCATGTTCAGTTTTTCGTACCTCACGGTCAAAACTGGGTGTTCCATGCTTTTCAATCACTTGGGGCATGTTCAATTTTTCGTACCTCAGAGTCAAAACTACGTGTTCCATGCTTTTCAATCACTTGGGGCATGTTCAATTTTTCATACCTCACGGTCAAACTAGGTGTTCCATGATTTTTAATCACTTGGGGCATGTTCATTTTTTTGTACCTCACGGTCAAAACTAGGTGTTCCATGCTTTTCAATTAGTTGGGGCATGTTCAGTTTTTTGTACCTCATGGTCAAAACTAGGCGTTCAAATTTTTCTTCTGTGCTTCGTGCATCAGACTTTTCTTTGAATCAATGCGTTGCTCGCACATCAATTCAAAGAGGGGCAAAATGTAACACCCCAAAATTGGCATCATGCAATTCTAACCAATTTTGTTGCATTTGTCATTCTTTTGGATCATCACAGTCCTATTGTACTAGGAAATTCTGAGTTTTTTACTGACTCTACTCGACCTGAGTGTCAAATGTAGAAAATCCTAAATCTACATTAATCATACATCATATTTAATTCCTAAATACCTATTTGGCTAAAACTAACCTTATGATCGAATTAATTTAATTAATAAAGTCCTAGCACTTTAATTAAATTAAATTCACCCTCTTTAGCTAAGACACATAAAAAAGGGATTAAATGATATTTAATTATTAAATAAATATCCTCTTTTTCAATAATTGAAATTAATATTCAGATAATTGAGAAAAAACAATTATGAGGTCATATTTATTTAATTAATTGAGTATTCTATCAAAAATCTTTCTTTTATTCAGAAATGGAAACTTTGAATTAATTGTGCTTTAAAGAGAAAGAAAACAATTTAATTCAAATAAAACAATATTAAATCAAAGAAAGAAAACAGTTAAAGCAGAAAGAAAACAATTTATTCTATTCTTTTGAATAAAGCTTTCTATTTTTAACTGACTTTTCTATCTGTTTTATTTCAAAAAGGAAAGTTTCTATTGTGACCATCTCTGAATCTATAAAAGAACTCTCATTCCTCATTCAAAACCCCCTGAATTTCTGAAGAAAATATGCATTGTTAAAGTACTGAATTATTGTCATAGCTTGATATAGAATAATATCATTTTGCAATGGAATAAATTCAATTTCTAGATTAATTGCATTGATCATCATGTCTTAGATTATCTCATATCTCTCATTTTCTTAGCATAATATTACATTGTATTGCGTTTATCATGATAAATCCTTTGTTCCTAGATTGGTCCATGGTTGTGAGACTCTCGTTCTGAGAGCAATTTCAAAAACCCTGTCTGGATAGAAGGCAATAGGTCGAATCATGCAGGTAGACAGGATGAATAATCTCATATTTATTCTTGTGTGTACCTAGTGAAGAAGGACTATGTTGAATTGTATGGTGAATTAACAAAGCCAAATTTACCGCATACAGTCATACTGTCTCCACCAGATTTCAACCTGTAGATGGCTTGGATTAAGCCTTGCATTTTAGCCCAAAGTCCAGGCTCTATGTCGGTTATTTCTTGGACTTTGGAATCCACCTTGGATCCCATGAGAACACCCTCCTTTGGGTATTTGGAGTTCAATGGAAGCTTTGCCAACATCTTTTGAACCTTGGTTTTTATGGCCGCCCGAGTGGAGGTAGTTGGTAGCTCTGGGCTATCAGGAGGAGTGATCACCTCAGACATTTTGATCACACAATCAACAACCTACAAGACCGGAGAACCGTCAATACATGGCATAATAACAATTTATGCAGATTTTGGAGAAATCGTCACCGTGTTGTGGCTATCCAAAAAGTGTTAGTGTACATCAAAATCCTGGAATATTCAAGATAAACATGAGCCAGATTCTGATACACACTTGGGGGCTCTGAGGTATTTGAACCAAATGACAAAGATGGAACAAGGATCCAGGGACCTCGACACCCAAAGTCTGGAAGAACTAGCCATTTTCATGTCGACATGACTAGTAGGAAACCATACTCAGCTAACGTGGATTTTCACGTGGTCACGTGAAAAGTAGTGTAAATGGCATTAATGGTGACAAGTGGGCCGACACAAGGGAAATTGAATGCAAGATGGGATGGGGTTTGAATGTCCCACTTGTGGGAAATTAATCCCACCATTAAGATGACACAACAAGGAGAGAGAAAGCTTCTATGGCTTGAACTAGTGAGGTGTCGAGTTTGAACCGTGGCAACTCCCTCTCGACGAGCTTGGCGGGATGATTCAAAATATGATGGATTGTGACAAGCTCATCAAGAATGAAAGGATATACAAGGGGGTATTCAAAAAAAAATACAGAGAGCTAAGGCATATATACAACATTTACAAAGTATTTACATAATGTACAGAACTCACAAAGGCACAAAATCCAACCTATGATAATGTATAGCATATACATTAAAATACAACTACAAAGAAGGCAGACGACCTTCTAGCAGGGCCATCCCACCAATAGGAGGCAAACTAGGAACAAACACAGAAACAGAAATGAGAACAAAATGAAAGCAAAACAAACAAAGCGAGCACCATAGAAATGAAAAGAAAGATGGGAAAACTAGAGGGATGAAAAACTAGAGAATGAAAATGACAACCAACCTGAAAATGCAAAGGACACAAGGAAGAAGGACATGGGAAATTCTCTGTAATAGGTCCACCTTCGAATGATCACAAGCCAACACCGCAAATCAACGTTTGATTAGCCACTAAGCACATGGAGCAACTTCACTATTTAATCACCTTAATCTCTTCAATATTTCTCTGAATGCTCTAAGTGTTTTAATCATGGTAACTATGAAAATGACAGGTAACTTCCATTTATACTGCTAGGGTAAAAATAGATTGTTCTTTTCTAACAACTTTGGACTCGGGGCCCAGGGATTCCATGCAATCATATCTTCTCGCGAAAGAAGATATGATGGCAGAGAATCCCAGAGTCCAGAATCTAACTCTAGAAGAGACAAACAAACTCTAGGACTGGGTCCCGGAGATGCAAGAAGACACCAGCAAAAGAAAGACACCCTCACGGAAGAAAATCCTGGAAGGAAAAAAAAAGAAAGAAAAAGAAAACAAAGAGAAAAAGAGAAAAAAGGGGACCCAAGATTTTTCCTACAAAATGTAGTGACTGGTATGCAAGGCATAATAGGTCGGTACACCTCAGGGGAAGTCTCAGAGAAGAGGATTTCATTTACCCTCCCAACCTTAGTGAGGGCCTGATTCATATGGAGCTCACTTTCTACCCAGATCTGGTTCGATTCTCCCTCCCAGGGGAGCCATTAGTGGGAAAAGTCAGTGGAGAAATACACGTTAATGGACTTGGACCAATTCCAACTTAATAAGATCTCCTAGGTCTCTGGGATGTCCACCACTTGGATCTCAATTATGCTTGCTATCTTGTGGTCTTGGATGATCTGAATCCAAATGTTCTTTGGCTCACCTACCATTTTCACAGCATTTTTATCTAGCTAGACTGCTGCACCCTTGGATGGAGTAGGATGTAGTCTAAGCTTTTGGCATATGGATAAGGGCATGATGTTTTCTAAAGCACTGGAATATACCAAGAAATTGTGTAGGCTCTTTCCTTGTATGTTTAATCCTAGTAAGAAGGGAGGATCCTCAATGTTTCCCTATAAGATAGCCACATTGGCGTCATCAAAAGTGATAATCTTGGATGGGAGACTGACAGCTTCCAAGTTTCCCAAGAGCTGCAGAAGAGACTTTCTCTACTCAAGACAGTTCAGAAAAACCTCCATCAAGGTCATGGAGGTGGTGGTGTGTTCTAATGCCTTTGTGATATCAAACCTCCCCCCTGGTGTATTGTTGACTTCCCTCAACAGGGTTTTTAGCTTGGTTAGAACTAGACCCTTTCGGTGGGAAGGGGTGATCAGTTGTGTTTTCCTAGGGAGAGGTATCCTTGTGAGGTGTGGGTGTGTAAACTGGTCCTTTACTAGCCTAACTTTGCATGTTGTACGGATTCCAAGGGTTGGTGAAGGCATTGGCCTCAAATGCCAGAATATATTTGTCAAAAAAACCCTGTAGTTTAGGTTTTTCTTCATCTTCCTTGTCTGCTCAAAAGAAGACGGTCTCATAGGAGAAGGAACCATGAGTGGGATTTTGTATATGAGGTTTTGGGGGAGTAGGATTAATATTTTGTTGTCTGTCTAGCTGGGAGATCATGATGACCTTCTCCAATGTGGCACAGTTCACCTCAGAATGAGAGCCCATGTCGTGCAATCTGCACCAGTTGGTCAGGGGCTGTAGTTCTGTCACTGGCATGAAATGGGAAGGTCCAACACCACCCTAGTTGGTGTTTTGGTTTAGAGGAGGACCTCCAGTGTTAGCATTGTTGTTCCATTGCTTTTAGCTAGGCTAGGGCTCGTTGTTGTAATTTCTTCCTCTAGCATTGGTATTTCATTGGCCAGAGAATACATTCCCTCTCTGGTAATTGGTGTTGTGGGGTGCAAGAGACCCCACCTTCATCTATCCCATGTCCATAGTCAATGAGGACAATAGTCACTAGAGGGATTCAACCTCAGCAGATAGTTGGGTGTTCGCATCACAGTGTGATGGTTGTTGTTGTTGATTCCCGGGGAAGGTGGCAGTAGTTACCAAAGTTGAAGGTGGCAATCCTTCCATTGTAGATGACTGGAAGAAAGGAACTCTAGAGGGTTGTGTTTGTGGTTGTTGTGTTTTTTGCAGGTGATTCTAGGGGACAAAATCTAGACCCAGTATTGTCTGGTCTTGTGATGGGTATATGTACCGAGCCTACTAGTCTATCAGCGGTGGTGAGGGATTCATGGCCATTGCAAGGGCACCCATTACCTGATTGGGGTTGTATCCCCTAGCCTAAGGAGTTCCATTGGGTATCATGTTGAAAGGCATTCTCTACCCGATCCTGCCTAGGGATTTGTTTAGACTATGAGACAACTCCAAGACTAGGTTGTAAACCTTCGCTAGAGTATCTTAGTTAGTGGCGGCAGTAGTTCTCCATAAGAGAGTGGAAAAGAAAGAATCCATTGCATTTAGGTATGTCTGGATAGTCAATTCTAGGGATGGGATGAAAGGACCCAAGCACCGCTTCAAGGTGCATTGGAACTAATGGTTGAATGCTACAAGGGATTCATTTGGTTCCTTCCAAGTGGAGATGAACTAGTTGTGGGACCATCCTAGGTCAACATGTACGCGAAAGGCCACCAGAAATGTGTCTTCCATATCCTGCCAACTGTTGATGGAGTTGGTGGGTAGGTTAAGGTACCAGTTCAACTCATTTTGTCCCAGAGATAGAGGGAACATTTGGGTCACAACATCTTGATGTTGTATCTGGTGTTGGTTCATGGCATCTTTGTATGCTTGTAGACATTCTTCTGTGGTTCATGAGCCTAAGTTCTCATATCAGGGGCATATCTTTTTTAGGTGTGCAAAAAGATCGTTGGTCACACCCAAAAACTGTCCCATTAGGGACTCAGTGTTACCAAAGTATGCAGCCATCAGGGGTGTTGAATTTTGGCTAGAATAAGTGTTAATCCCCAAGGTTGTCTTGGAGACTTGGGTATTCTGGGATGTATTAGATCCCCAAACAATGTTGGCTGGCTTGGCTTTCGGTGTCCACTTCTTTTGAGCTGGAGGCTTGAGTTCAACAAACCTTTTTGGATTGGGGGCTGATCTAAGGATTCTTTCAAATCAGGCTTGTGAAAATGATCCAATCCCACTAAAGGTCTACTTCCTAAAACTATGGCTTGGGGAAACCTCAGGCGGTGTAAAATCTAAATTCTTAGAAGGAGATGAGTGGATGGAGTCCCTGTATCAGTCTGTTGGGGACTTTGATAAGGGAAGATTATCCAAGATGATGATCTGGGCACATGATGCCATTAACATGGTAAGTGAATTCTAGGACGGGGCCAGAGAAGTCAAAGAGAGGCTAGAGGTTGTCCATGGCCGATGGGACTGCATCAAGGATATAGATGAAGATGGCATAGGCCAAGTCTTCAAAGCATTTAAAAATAGTGAGGAGTAATAAGGTCCTCCGAAGTCTGGAGAATTTTCACCAATAGCATATTTTTGTATTCATCATTCTTTGAGTGTAAGCTCCCGGATCCTGGAGTTCTAGATCCACAATTTTGTATTCTTTTGGGGAACCGCATCTAGGTTCCCTAGAGCCGACCGGTCATTGTCAGATAGTTAATAAGGGTGTCAGGAAGTTGGTGACCCCAGCAAGGCATGTCAGCTCAGGAAGCAGCTTGAGGTAGGTGGTCTTCCCAAGGTGCTACTCCAACATAACACCTAGTGCATCGAAGATAGTGAGCCACTTTTTCATTAATAAAGCATGTAGCCTCGATCCCTCTAGCTCTCTTCTCAAGGCCAATTCTTCCATACCTCTCCTCTTGCCTCATTCTTCTGACATGTCAGACCTCTATTCTTCTTGAGGTTGTTATAGCATGGTGCAGGTAGTACCGGCCACTGGAAAGTGTATTTTATTGATTGAGTGTAAAGATGAGTTAGGTTAATTTTAGGGAAAATCTATGTATAAATAACAAGTTTGACCTCATTTCAAGGGTTAGCAAAATTGATGATTTTGCAATTTGTAGCTATAGCATTTCAGCATTTTTCTCATTTCATAGTTGCAGAGCTCAATGCTCATTAGTTCTTAGAAGTTCTTAGTAGATAGATGCTCTCTTGGAGCCATTGTTGATGTACTCACTAGTTATGCTGGAAAACCATTAATGAAGAAGGAAGGATTCTTGCAATGTTTTTGTTGGTCTCTTGATCTTTGAGTTAATATTCTTTTGTGTTGTATGTTTATTATGTCCCTTGCTCTGATATTTTAAGTAGATTAACGACCTTCTTTTCCCTCTCTATTGAATATATGTGAACTGATGGTTCTGCATGTATACAGTATTTGTGTAGCATGTTGGAGCATGGTTAATGTTTTAAATATATTTGCATGACTATAGGTAGATGGAATATTTCTAACCCTAGTTGATCTTTTGAAGTTTGTTTGGTTGACTAATGAATGCTTGCAGGAAACCCCACTTACCTAAATCCCTAGAGAAGATGAGTCGAGATAACCATCTATCCCCCTAAAAAAAATAGTTACACTCCCAACTAAGCTCCCACACCATCGAGACCCAACTCTCACGTGCTTAAAGGCCTGAAGAATCTCATTTCTCTGGACAACCTTTACAACCAAAGTTGGCCAGTACCCAGTGAAAACTTACACTTGTTGGCAGACCTGGTCACAAACCCCCATCAACAACAAGCACATGTAGGTATCTTAGAAATCCTAGCATAAATGTAGAGGGGACCATCAGGAGCTTTAAAAGTTTCAAAATCATCAAAGGTGATCAAGATTTCCCTAGGTCTTTTATCCTTAGGTTGTTTTGAAGGTTTAGATGGAGGTTTTAATTTAGGGTGAGGTTGAAGTTGAGGTTGAGATGAAGGAGCTTTAATAAGAGGGTGAAATTGAGGCTGGGGTGGAAAGAAAGGTTGAGAAAAAACAACATGCTCCACATGGTTAACAATATGAATGAGATCATCCATCTTTAAATCTTAAACAATATCCATAGAAGATGGCTGAATAATGGTATTAGTATCAGGTGTAGGAAAAGGATTCATATATATTTGTAGGTTTTGATTAGGAGGAGAGACATTTTTTCCCACTACCATCAAAATTATCAACAAATAAAGCATTAGAATCAATTCAGTCTTGAACCTTATGTTTTAGAGAATAACACTTCTCAGTAGCATGGTCATTCTGATGATGGTATTGACAAAAGGCTTTGGAATCAAAGGATTTGGATTCCATCATAGTAGGAAGAAGAGGTCAAATAGGAGGCAAAGTAATCATATTAGCAATCAACAATTTACTCATAATAGAATATAAAGATTTAGATAAACGAGTAAATGTACAATTTAAACAAAAAGCAGTGGATGCAAAAGTGGCATTGTTGGATGCAACAACAAGTTGATCAACAACTAAATTTTCTTTCTTATTTATCTTGACATAGTTGTTAGGTTTCTAAAACTTGTTGGGATTAGGATCAGCATCACTCTTATCAACTAGAACATGAGCCATTGAATTGTTTCTCTCAAATTGACTCACTTGTAATTGATAATGATGAAGCGCTGCACAAAGTTGTTAAAAATAGGTAATTTCAGTAAGAAGAATCTTATCTCTAATATCCTTTTGCAAATTTGAAAGAAACATATGTTGAATATCAATATCAGGAACATGATAAGAAATTTGTGCATACAAATTCTTAAATCTACTAATAAATTCAGTCAATTTTTCTTTACTGTTCTATTTACAATGCATCAAATCAGTTACAGACACTTGCAAACCAATGTTATTTTGGACCTGTTGAATAAAGGTATTACAAATTTTTGGAAAAGAATAAATAGAAAGAGGCAAGGAACAATACCATTGCAAGGCCTTATCATGAAAATTTCTAGCAAATAACTTGGCTAAAATCCTATGGTCATGATCATAGTGACTACAAAGGATTTTAAATGTTTTAACATGAGTGACAAGATCTCCCTTAACATTGTAACTCTCAAGAAGAGGCATATCATCTTGTTGAGGGACATCAGCATGAATAATGTCTATGGATAAAGGGCTACCCATGTCACATGTAGGAATACTAGACTTAGATTGAGTTAAGAATGCAAGTTTTTGTTTTAAAGAGGAAACAATTTGAGCCAGACGAATGATTCTGGAATCATTAGAATAAATAGGAGGCATAGAAACATTAGGAACACTAGGAAAAGTGTAGGAAGCGGCGGGATTGGAAGACACAACCAGTGGAACATTTGGAACCACAGTTGGAAAAATATTGGAATAGGTAAAAGGAACACTATGGTAAGAAGGTTGTGAGGTAGGTAGAGACTCCGGTGGAACACTCACAGAAAGAGATGGAAGTGGAAGATTTGAAGCTAGAGGATTGGAAAATGTAAGAGATGTAGTCATCAAATGAGTAGTGTAAGTGGGATTTCTAGGTAAAGGAATAGAAGAAGGTTCCACACTAGTGATAGGAGGAGTATATCCTAAATCTTGAGCTTCTTGAGCTAAAGGTTTAACATTTAAATGCACAAGATGCGTCATACCATGCAAGAGAGTAACACCTTGATAACTATCACTAAGGAATTTCTTAAGAGCCTCTATAACTTGAATAGAATCTTGGTTATGGTTTTCTTGAATAAGCCAATTTCCCATTTTATCAAGTTTAGTTGACAGTTTTTGGACTTGTTCAAGAGGAAATCTTAAAGAATCATCCTCATCATGAGATGAGTGATAAGAGTGATGCTACATAGAAGGATTGGAATCATGAGTGATAAAATTTTCATCTGGGATTCTACGGAAAGGAGAGGAAGACTCGGGATCAAAAGAACCCATAAGTTGGAAACTTCTTCTAACTGGGATATTATAAGTAGGACTAGAGGTAGTAAAGCTCATACACTAATGAAAATGAAATAAACTAATAAAATGTAAATGCAAAAACATAAAACAAGGCTAATCTAATATGCATGCAAGATCTAACGTGAAATGTAAATCTAACACCACAAAACAAAGAGTTGTCGTAAGCGGGTTCACCAAAATGTAAGATATAAGAAATGGGTGTTGATGTTAGGTTGTTGAATTTATAAAATGGATTTAAAGGTTTTGGGGGAAGATAAGATTCTCCTCCTAGCCCCAAATTTCACAAAGACAAGATCCACTTTGATCAACCATAAGAAAATGGTTAATTCATAAATGCATCAATCGATCATAAATAAGTCAAAGAAAGAAGAAAGCCTTACATTCCTGGTTTATGGATGAAGAGTGTGTAATAGATTTGAATTGATTAAAACCTTAATTGAAATGAATTGATGAAAATTACTAACAACAAAGTATAGAAGATCTGGAATTTGTTGTTCTCTGGTGCTTTTACTAAGTTTTGGGAAATTTAGCAATCGGATCTAGAACATGAACACAAAGGCAGAGAAAACCCAGAAATATTTTACTTTTTTGAGTTAGGTCAAACTTGACCCAAATTCAAGGGCACAATTGCACCCCTATATGTTGACCTTAACCTGCACTTCTTCGACATAAATTTTGTTTGTGGATCCTGAAAGTTGATCGAAAAGGGTATCTAAATCTGATCTATAATTCATTGTCATGTACCTGTACCTATACCTATACCTAGAAGAAAAATGGTTTTATTTGTTGGGGGGAGGGGTTTACCTTGTTCAAACCCCTTTTTTGAAATTAACCTTAAAATATAATTGAAATTGCAAAGATAAACAAATTAAATAAACAAATTTACCTTGCTTGTATAGAAACCCTTGTGGAGGATTTGAATCCTTGGATCCACAAGTATGGATGCTCCAAATGAATGTAGGATGTAGGATGTCTCAATTCAATTTCTTTTATATCTTCAACACTAATCTTGAATGGATCATGGAATAGGAAGAAGCTTGAGTGGATGTGAATGGAGAAGTCTTCAACAAGAGGGCTCCATAGAGATTGAATCCTTCAATGGCTACCAATGGATATCCTCAATGAATTGAATACTTGAATGTGCTTGAATGCTTGAATTCTAGAGTGTAGATGATTCCTTCAATAGATTATCCTTTTTATATTCTTGTCTTAGCTTAGCTTGTCTTTTTCAAGTCTTTTCCATCTTCAAGTCTTATCCTTTTGTCTTAGAGAAAATGAGAGGAGAAAGGCTTCCTTATATAAAAGTCTAGGGAAAAATCTTCTAGAGATGCTTACATAGGAGAATTATATTCCAATTAGACCTATACCCCTATAAGTGGACCTATATTAAAAATAATTTTAAGAGTCATTACTTCGGAATCCAAAATAGTCGACACGAAAGTGGGAATTAAATCTTTCCAAAGCTTGACTTGGAAACTTGAAATTTGGACCCTAGGTTAGGGTCAAGGTCAACCTTGACCTAGGTTAGGGTCGAGGTCAACCTTGACCAAGTTCTACCTTGACCCTGAGGTCAAGAACCCCAAATTTGTAGAGTAGGATGTCAGAAACAGGCCGGAGAGAAGTGGAAAATAAGGCAAAACATAGGTAAAGCCATATCCAAGTCAAAGACCAATTCAAGGCATTTAACATGACCCCAAACCACTTACTTGGAGGGATAAACCAGTCCAAAATGGAAGTGCTTCCAATTTTTGAAGATACATTTAGCCCCCACTTTAGCAAGAGTATGGACTCGATGCAAACTCTTGGTAAAGGAGACCACAAAGAAAAGATGATCTTATTGAAATCTAAGAGACAAAGCAATCCTCAAGCCCCCAAGGACTCAAGTCTTCATCAACCCCAAGATTACAATAAGAGAGACATCACCAGTCAAAGAGAAAGAGAGAGAGGGTGTGATTACCTCACCCAATGAGAACATATGGCCCATTGTGAATCACAAAAGGAAACAGTGCAATTGGAAAGATGGTTTTGAACCGCCTAGTAAATGTGGCTACTCACTAGTCAACCCATAAAAGATTCACTCTTAGGAATATTCTATTCCAAAAGACAAAAGCCAAAACTAGAGAGATCTAGTCTTAAGGACACCTTCTGACCTTAAGGGATCAAAACTTTGTAAATTGAACTAGAGGGATCAAGAGATCCTATAAGGTAAAAATCCATGCTTTAAGGATTAGTCTCTAATCCATAAAGGGAAAAAAAAATTTTAAGTTTTGAAAATATTTTGAAGGTGCGTGTGTGCAAAAAAGTGAGCAGAGCATATGCCCCCATGTTAAATTCATTGCTAACACTTTATAGGAGCAATGGCTTTAATGGAAACATAAACAACTCCACTGATTATGTTTCCACTATGATATTCCCCCAATCAAAGACAAATAAAGGGAAATACCACTTAAACATACAGAGAACATAGAAAGGATCTACCTATCGTGGGGTTAGTATGATCATAACATAAAATGTGTGTGTGTGTGTGTGTGTGTGTGTGTGTATTAGTATAAATGTGTATGATGTAAGATGGAAGATGTTTTTGATGTTGAGGAGAAGATAAGATCCCCTTCCTAGCCTTAAATTTCATGAAGGAAAGATCCACTTTGATCAACCATAAGAAAATGGTTAGCACAAATGCATCAATCGATCAGAAATAAGAAGAAAGAAGAAAGTATTACAATCCAGAATAATGGATGAAAAATATAGTAGATTTGAATTAATTAAGACCTTAATTTAATTGAATTATAAATAAGTACTAACCTCAAAATATCACAGATCTGAAGAATGCTATTTTTGGGTTTCTGCACTGAGTTTCTAGAAGTTCTACAACCGGATCAGGCACAGAAACATAGAAACAGAGAAAACCCAAAAATATTTTCCAGATCTGGCTCAAGTTGATTCTAACCCAAAATAGAATATCGATTCTGACCCAAAATAGAATGCTGATTCTAACCCAATAAAGAAAGTTGACCTTGACCTACATAGTCTGATGGAAAATCTATTTTTGGATCCTGAAAGTTTTCCAAAAAGGGTATCTAGAGCTGCACTCGAATCTACTATCCCAAACCTATACCTACAATAAAAATAGTTTGTTTATTGGGGGGAGGGATTTTCCTTGGTCAAACCCTAGTTTTGGAATTAACCTTAAAGTATAATTGAAATTTCATGAATAAACAAAGCAAATAAACCAATTCACCTTGCTTGTATAGAAACCCTTGTGACAGATTCAAATACATGGACCCACAAGTATGTATGCACCAAATGAATGTAGAATGTAGAATGTAGGATGTCTCAAATCAAGTTCTTTTAGATCTTCAAAACCAATCTTTAATGGATCTTGGAATAGGAAGAGGCTTGAATGGATGTGGATGGTGAAATCTTCAACAAGAGGGGCCTATAGATCTTGAATCCTTCAATGACTACTAATGGATCTCCTTGATGAATTTAATGCTTGAATTTATTTTAATGCTTGAGACTAGATGCTTGCTTCAATAGATGATGCGTAGAGTTTTCTTAAATGGTTCATGCTTATGCTTGGTTATGATTCAAGTCTTAGAGAAAATCAAAGGAGAAATCTTCCTTATATACCAATCTAGGGCACAATCTTCTAGAGAGGCCTACATAGGAGAATTAAATTCCAATCATACCTATACCATTAGAAGTGGACCTATATTAAATATAATTACAAGGTTCATTGCCTCAAAGAATGCAACAGCCAACCTTGAAGCGGGAATTAAATCTTTTCGAAGCTCAACGTTCGAAAACCCTAGAAACCTAAAATTTGGACCATGGGTCAGGGTCGAGGTTGACTCTGACATAGGTCAGGGTTGAGGTAGACCTTGAAATAGAAGTTTGACCTTGATCCTGAGGTCAAGGAACTCAGATTTGCAGATTAGGGAGCCAGAAATAGGTCGGAGAGAAATGGAAAAGGGGGCAGAATAGGGGTAATATCCATATCTAAGTCAGAGACCCATTCAAGGTGCTTGACATGACCCCAAATAACTTACTCAGAGGGATAAACCAGTCCAAAATGGAAGTTCTTTCATTTTATGACTGTACATTTAGCCCCCACTTTAGCAAGAGTATAGACTCAATGCAAACTCTTGGTAAAGGAGATCATAAAGAACATATAATCTTATTGAAAACAAAAAGGGACAAAGGAATCCTTAAGCCCCCAGGGACTTAATTCTTTATCAACCCTAAGATCATGATAAGAGAGACATCACCAGTCAAAGAGAAAAAAGAGAGAGGGTGTGATTACCTCACCTAATGAGAACCTATGTCCCATTGGGAATCACACAAGGAAAAATTGTAACTAGAAAGATGGAGTTGAACAACCTAGTTAATGTGGCTACTCACTATTCAACCCATCAAGGTTTTGCTCTTAGGAATATTCTATTCCAAAAAATCAAAGTTAACATATAGAAATGTCCCTTCTTAAGGACACCTTTCATCCTTAAGGGATCAAAACATTATAAATTGAAACTGGAGGGATCAAGAGATCCTATAAGGTAAAAATACATGCTTTAAGAATTAGCCTCTAATCCATAAAGGGAGAAAAGTTTTAAGTTTTGAAAATATTTTTAAAGTGTGTGTGTGTGCGAAAAGTGAGTAGAGTGTATGCCTCCACATGAAATTCATTGCTAATACTTTAACAGGAGCAATGGCTTTGACAAAAACGTAAACAACTCCAGGGATTATGTTTCCACTATGAGATGTCCCAAAGAAAAGATAAATCAAGGGAAATACCACATAAACATAGACAAAACAAAGAAGGGATCTACCTACCATGGGCTCAGTATGATCATAAGATAATATGTATATATATATGATATTATTGCAAATTAATTGATATCATTCTCCAAAAAAAGTAGAACTACAATCACAATGGAGGAAAGAAAATGCAAGAGTTATGAAGAAGAGTCTTTTCAGACCACAACATGGAGACCAAAAATAATCAGTGCTACCATGTCGCAAATTCAAGCGGACTACACAAGGAAAACATTTAGGAAAAATAGCATAGGTACAACATACTAATGAAATAATATATAGAAGAATAGAGATACATTTAGAATAATTGTAAAACATGTTTGATTCCTTTATCACCTTGTACCGACAAAGTAAAAAGGGTTGTATAAAAGAATCTAACAAACATTTAGAAAATACATTACGGGAGAAGCACAATACAATAGGAAAACACATAAAAGGCTACCATGAAGGACAAGCCAATCAAGCGCATCACCAACTCTCCCCATCTCAATTTATGTCATTTAGGGAAGGTGGACGACTCGCAAGAGGGACTATATCCAACATAGTTAATAGCTAGTTCCAAACAAGGATCTTCTTGATAATCACGATGTTCGATACTAGGTGTAATTATCAATTGTGTGGAAAGCATATGAGGTAAATCAGTATCAAGATCAATAGTCTCATATTCATCATTGGCATCAAAAGGATCATCAAGAGTATCTTCCTCATCAAGATTAATTGAAATATAATCTAAGATGCAAATAGAATCATCATAATCATTCATCTTAACATCATTAGTAACATTAACTTCCTCCAACACATTAGGCATAGGCTAGTCAAAAGAAGGTAAATAATTTTGAAGAATAAAAGCATGGGCCCTAGCATGAGCTCACCACTTCTTACAATGTTCATTGGAAGATTTGTTACATTTTGTCTTGTTTGAAATATGTTGAGAACTAGGAGGAACAATTGGTTCCTTCACAAGTTCTATAGGAGGATTAGTAGGACTCTCAATAGGCCAAAAAGCGATGCTAGGAGTTTGATTAACATAACTAGAAGTAATGGATAAAGGAGGTATAGATGGCATAGGAAAAATAACATGGTTAACATAAATCTAAGGCATGCTTAACTCAATAATATTGTGATGTTTATAGGCTTGATATGAGAGAAAAAGGTTATCAGGTCGAGGACATGAATTAGATAATGAAGGCTAAAAGAAGTCAGCAGTAGCACAATCCCTAGGCCAAGAAGGTTGATATAAACTATGATTAATCATTTTCACCTCTTCATCATGAATGAACTTAATGCACTTGTGGATAGGAGAAGAAATGGCATGCATGGTAGTCAACTAAGGAAAAACTAGCTTAACTTGAAATTGATTAGAAGTAGGGACAACAATGAAGGTAGTGTCTACAAATTTACCACAAATTTCAACAAGGTAATAGAACCAAATTATGGATAAAGAAAACCATTACAAGTTTGAATCCACACATCAAATGTATCATAATAATCATGTTGTGAGTTCTTCATAAAAAGATTTTCTTCAGTGATAAAATTGACTAAGGAAGTAGGATCAACAAGACAAGAACATGTAGGTATCTTAGAAATCCTATCATAAATGTAAAGGGGACCATTAGGAGCTTTAATGGTCTCAGAATCATCAGAGGTAACCAAGAGTTCTCAAATTCTTTTATCCTTAGTTTGTTTTGAAGGTTTAGATTGAGTTTTTAGTTTAGGTTGAGGTGGAATTTTAAGTTGAGGTGGAGGCTAAGGATCTTGAACAATAGGTTTAGATGAAATAGTGCACTCCACATGATTAACAATATGGTTGAGATCATCCAAATTTGAATCAAAAACAATTTCCACAGAAGATGGTTGAACAATGGCATTAGTATCATGTGTAGGTAAAGGATTCATATAAATTTGGAGCTTTTGATTAGGAGGAGAGATAGATTTGTTCCCACTATCATCAAAATTATTAAAAGATAAAGCATTAGAATCAATTAAGTCTTGAACCTTATGCTTTAGAGAATAACACTTCTCAGTATCATGACCATGCTGGCAATGATATTGACAAGAGGCTTTAGGATCAAAAGATTTGGATTCCATCATAGTAGGGAGAAGAGGTCAAATAGGAGGCAAATTAACCATATTAGCACTTAAAAATTTACTCATAATAGAGTGTAAGATTCAAAAAGAGGAGTAAACATCCAATTTAAATGAAAATCAATGGATGCAGAAGTGGCATTGTGGGATGAAACAACAACTTGATCAACAACTAAATTTTCTTGTTTATTTATTTTGACATAGTTGTTAGGCTTCTAAAACTTGTTGGGATTAGGAGCAGCATCACTCTTATCAACTAGAATAGGAGCCATTGGAGTGTTTCTCTCAAATTGACTCACTTGTAATTGATAATGATGAAGCACTACACAAAGTTGTTGAAAAGAGGTAAATTCAGTAAGTAGAATCTTATCTCTAATATCCTTTTGCAAATTTGAAATAAACATATGTTGAATATCAATATCAGGAATAGGATAAGAAATTTGAGCATACAAATTCTTAAATCTACCAATAAATTCAGTCAATTTTTCCTTAGTATTATGTTTACAATGCATTAAATTAGTTAAGGAAACTTGCGGACCAATGTAATTTTGGAACTGTTGAATAAAGGTATTAGCAAGTTTTAGAAAAGAATCAATAGAATAAGGAGGCAAAGAATAATACCATTGAAAGGCCTTATCATGAAAGGTTCTAGAAAACAACTTAGCCAAAATCCTATGGTCACGATCATAATCACTACAAAGGATTTGAAATTTTTTAACATGAGTGACAGGATCTCCCTTACCATAGTAATTCTCAAGGGGAGGCATATCATCTTGTTGAGAGACACAAGCACAAATAATTTCTAGGGATAAAGGACTACCCATGTCACATGTAGGAATGCTAAACTTGGAATGATTTAAGGATTCAAGTTGTTGTTGTAAAGAGGACACAGTTTGAGCCAAACTAATGATTCTGGAATCATTAGAATAAATAGGTGGCATAGAAACATTAGAAACACTAGGAAAAGTGTATGAAGTGGCATGAATAGAAGACACCACCGGTGGAACATTTAGAACCATAGTTGGAAGAGGATTAGGATAAGAAAAAAGAACACTATGGTACGAAGGTTGTAAGGTAGGTAAATACACTGGAGGAACACTCATAGAAAGAGATGGAAGTGGAATATTCAAATTTAGAGGATTGGAAAATGTAAGAGATGTAGTCACTAAAGGAGGAGTGTAAGTAGGATTACTAGGTAAAGGAACCGAAGGAGGTTCCACACTAGCGATAGGAGGAGTAAATCCTAAATCTTCAGCCTCTTGAGCTAAAGGTTTAAAATTTAAATGCACAAGATGAGTAATACCACACAAGAGATTAACACCTTGATCATTATCAGGAAGGAATTTCTTAAGAGCCTCTGTATCTTGAATATAATCTTGATTATGGTTTTCTTAAATAAGCCAATTTCCCATTCTATCAAGTTCAGTTGATAGTTTTTGGACTTGTTCAGGAGGAAATCTTAAAGAATCATCCTCATCATGAGATGAGTGAGAATATTTATTCTCTGTAGAAGGATTGGAATCATGAGTGATCAAATTGTCATCTGGGATCCTAAGGAAAGGAGAGGAAGACTCAAAATCAAAGGAACCCATAAGTCTGTGACTTCTTCTAACCAGAATATTATAAGTAGGACTAGAGGTAGTAAAGATTATACACCAATGAAATGTAAATGAACTAAACTAAGAAAATATAAATGCAAGAACATAAAATAAGGATAATATAAAATGTATGCAAGATCTAGCATGTAATGTAAATCTAACACCAAAAAGAAAGAGTTGTCTATCGCGGGTTCACCAAAATGAAATATATAAAAATGTACATTAGTAAAAATGTGTTTAATATAAGATGGAAGATTATTTTTGATGTTGAGGAGAAGATAAGATTCCCTTCCTAATCTTCTCCCCTTCCTAGCCTCAAATTTCACCAAGGAAAGATCCACTTTGATCAACCATAAGAAAATAGTTAATGCACAAATGCATCAATCAATCATAAATAAGAAGAAAGAAGAAAATCTTACAATCCTGAATAATGGATGAAGAATATAGTAGATTTGAATTGATTAAGACTTTGATTGAAATTAATTATAAGACAATTACTAACCTCAAATATCATAGATCTAAAGAATGATTTTTTTTGGTGTCTGCACTGATTTTTTGGAAGTTCTACAACTGGATCGGGCATAGAAACACAGAGATAGAGAAAACCCAGAAGTATTTTCTAGATCTGGATCAGGTCGATTCTCACCCAAAATAGAATGTCCATTCTAACCCAAAAAATAATGTCAATTCTAACCCAAAACATTAATTTGATCTTGACCTGCACAGTCTGACGAAAAATCTATTTTTGACTCCCAAAATTTTGTCGAAAAGGGTATCAGGATTTGCACTTGAATCTGTTGTCCCAAACCTGTACCTACAATAAAAATGGTTATTTTTTGGGGGGGAGAGGTTTTCCTTGGTCAAACCCCAATTTTGGAATTAACCTTAAATTATAATTGAAATTATATAAATAAACAAAGCAAATAAACCAATTCACCTTGATTGTATAGAAACCCTTGTAGCGGATTCGAATCCATGGATCCACAAGTATGTTTGCACCAAATGAATGTAGAATGTAGAATGTAGGATGTCTCAAATCAATTTCTTGTAGATCTTCAACACAAATCTTGAATGGATCTTGGAATAGGAAGAGGCTTGCAGGGATGTGGATGGAGAAATCTTCAACAAGAGGGCCCCATAGAGCTTCAATCCTTCATTGGCTACCAATGGATCTCCTTGATGAATTTAATGATTGAATGTCTTTGAATTCTTGAATGCTTGAAATTAGATACTTTCTTCAATAGATCATGCATACAGTTGTCTTAGATGGTTCCTTCTTATGCTTGGTTATGATTCAAGAATTAGAGAAAATGAGAGGAGAAAGCTTCCTTATATACCAATCTAAGGCATAATCTTCTAGAGAGGCCTACATAGGAGAATTAGATTCCAATTAAACCTATACCCTTAGAAGTGGACCTATATTAAATATAATTGCAAGGTTCATTTCCTCAAAGACCAAAACAGTTGACCTGGAAGTGGGAATTAAATCCTTCCAAAGCCTGACATTCAGAAACCCTAGAAACTTGAAATTTGGACCCTATGTCAGGGTCGAGGTCAAATCTGACCTAGGTCAAGGTTGAGTTTGACCTTGACCTTGAGGTCAAGGAGCTCAGATTTGTAGATGAAGGAGCCAAAAATAGGTTAGAGAGAAGTGGAAAAGGGGGCAGAGCAGGGGTAAAAGCCAGATCCAAGTCAGAGACCCATTCAAGGTGCTTGAAATGACCCCAAACAACTTACTCAGAGGGCTAAACCTATATATATATATATATATATATATATATATATATATGTATGTATGT
>MU225564.1:543579-557323 GCA_018584345.1 Thuja plicata
AAAATAGTAGGGGTTATTGAAACATCGATTTTCTGAAATAATTTTATTTCTTTGGTAATTGGTATAAAACATGCATTTAATAGACATTTCCAATTGGAAAAGTTTAACCACTTATCTAGCTTAGCTATAATAAATCTAGCTAGACCATATGTTTGATGAAAATTAATTTTTATTTAGAAATACTTAAATTTAGCTATGTTGATAAGTGGTCCTGAAACATGACACAACTTTGTGCTTTTAACCTCTTATCAACTAGAACAGGATCCATTGGAGTGTTGCTCTCAAATTGACTAACTTGTAATTGATAATGATGAAGCACTGCACAAAGTTGTTGAAAAGATGTAATTTTAGTAAGCAAAATCTTATCTCTAATATCCTTTTCCAAATTTGAAATAAACATATGTTGAATACCAATATCATGAACATGATAATAAATTTGAGCATACAGATGCTTAAATCTACCATTAAATTTAGTCAACTTTTCTTTAGTGTTATGTTTACAATACATCAAATCAGTTAAGGACACTTGTAGACCAATGTTATTTTGGAACTGTTGAATAAAGGTATTAGAAATTTTTGGAAAAGAATCAATAGAATAAGGAGGAAAGGAACAATACCATTGCAAGGCCTTATCATGAAAATTTCTAGCAAACAACTTAGCTAAAATCCTATGGTCATGAGCATAGTCACTACAAAGGATTTGAAATGTTTTAACATGAGTTATAGGATCTCCCTTACCATTGTAATTCTCAAGATGAGGCATATCATGATGTTGAGGGACAACAACATGAATAATGTCTAGGGATAGAGGGCTACCCATGTCACATGTAGGAATACTAAACTTAGATTGAGTTAAGGATGCAAGTTGTTGTTGTAAAGAGGACACAGTTTGAGCCAAACTAATGATTCTAGAATCATAAGAAGAAATAGGAGGCATAGAAACATTAGGAACACTAGGAAAAGTGTAAGAAGCGGCAGGAATGGAAGACACAACCGGTGGAATACTTGGAACCACAGTTGGAAGAGGACTAGAATAGGTAAAAGGAACACTATGGTAAGAAGGTTATGAGGTAGGTAGAGACACCAGTTGAACACTCATAGAACGAGATGGAAGTGGAATATTTGAAGCTATAAGATTGGAAAATGTAAGAGATGTAGTCATCAAAGGAGGAGTGTAAGTAGGATTGCTAGGTAAAAGAACAGAAGAAGGTTCCACACTAGTGACAGGAGGAGTAAATCCTAAATCTTGAGCTTCTTGAGCTAAAGTTTTAACATTTAAATGCACAATATGAGTGATACCATGCAAGAGATTAACACCTTGATCACTATCACAAAGTACTTTCTTAAGATTCTCTATAGCTTGAATGGAATCTTGATTATGGTTTTCTTGAATAAGCCAATTTCCCTTTTTATCAAGTTCAATTGACAGTTTTTGGACTTGTTCAAGAGGAAATCTTAAAGAATCATCCTCATCATGAGATGAGTGAGAATATTTATGCTCCATAGAAGGATTGGAATCATGAGTGATCAAATTTTCATCTGGGATTCTACAGAAAGAAGAGGAAGACTCAAGATAAAAAAAACCCATAAGTTGACGACTTCTTCTAACTGGGATATTATAAGTAGGATTGGAGGTAGTAAAGCTCATACACTAATGTAAATGAACTAAAATAAGAAAAATTAAATGCAAGAAAATAAAACTAGGCTAATCTAATATGCATGCAAGATCTAACATGAAATGTAAATCTAACACCACAAAAGAAAGAGTTTTCATAAGCGGTTTCACAAAAATGTAAGATATAAGAAATGGGTGTTGATGTTATGTTTTTGAATGTATAAAATGAATTTAAAGGTTTTGGGGGAAGATAAGATTCTCCTCCTAGTGCCAACTTTCACAAAGGAAAGATCCACTTTGATCAACCATAAGAAAATGATTAATGCACAAATGCATCAATTCGGTCAGAAATAAGAAGAAAGAATAAAGCCTTACATTCCTAGTTTATGGATGAATAGTGTGTAATAGATTTGAATTTATTAAAACCTTAATTGAAATAAATTAAAGAAAGTACTAACCTCAAAGTATAGAAGATCTGGAAGTTGCTTCTTTCTGGTGTCTGTACTAAGTTTCATGAAATTCTACAACTGGATCTAGAACAGAAACATAGAGGCAGAGAAAACCTAGAAATATTTTTATTTTCTGATTCAAGTCAACCTTGACCCAAATGTGGGGGTGCAATTTCACCCCTTTATGTCGACCTTGACCTGCACTACTCTGATGAATATTTTTTTTGTAGGTACTGAAAGTTGGCTGAAAAGGGTATCTAAATCTACTCTATAATTCGTTGTCATGTACCTATACGTGCAAGAAAAATGGTTTTTTTTGTTGGGGGGGAGGGGTTTTCCTTGGTCAAACCCTAGTTTTAGGATTAACCTTAAAATATAATTAAAATTGTAGAGATAAACAAAGTAAATAAACAAATTCACCTTGCTTGTATAGAAACCCTTATGGAGGATTCGAATCCTTGGATCCACAAGTATGGATGCTCCAAATGAATGTAGAATATATAATTTAGGATGCAGGATGTCTCAAATCAATTTCTTTTAGATCTTCAATACCAATCTTGAATAGATCTTGGAATAGGAAGAAGCTTGAGTCGATGTGGATGGAGATGTCTTCAACAAGAGGGCTCCATAGAGCTTGAATCCTTCATTGGCTACCAATGGATCTACTTGATGAATTGAATGCTTGAATGTGCATGAATTATTGAATTCTTGAGTGTAGATGATACCTTCAATAGATTATCCTTTTGATATTCTTTTCTTATCTTAGCTTGTCTTTTTCAAGTCTTTTCCATCTTCAAGTCTTGTCTTTTTGTCTTAGAGAAAATGAGAGGAGAAAGGCTTCCTTATATACAAGTCTAGGGCACAATCTTCAAGAGAGGCCTACATAGGAGAATTAAATTCCAATTAGACCTATACCCCTAGAAGTGGAACTATATTAAATATAATTTTAAGAGTTCTTACTTTAGAGTCTGAAACAGCCGACCCAAAAGTAGGAATTAAATCTTTCTGAAGCCCGACATCTAGAAACCTTGGAAACTTGAAATTTGGACCCTGGGTCAGGGTTGAGGTTGACCTTGAACTAGGTTAGGGTTGAGGTTAACCTTGAACTAGAAGGTCAACCTTGACCCTAAGGTCAAGAACCTCAAATTTGTAGAGCTGGATGTCAGAAATAGGTTGGAAAGAAGTGGAAAATAGGGCGGAATAGGGGAAAATCCAGATCCAAGTCAAAGACCCATTCAAGGAATTTGACATGACCCAAAACCACTTACTTAGAGGGCTAAACCAGTCCAAAATGGAATTGCTTCCATTTTTTGACGATACACATCTAAGAGCATAGATAATCATGAAAAGGATATGTCACTTATGAAAAAAAGGATCCTCAAAGAGGAAGAGATCTTATCAACAAGACCCCCACCATAGAGGAGTGCTTTGTGTAAAATATAATCTTTCAAAGAAAAGAAAAGAGGAATAAAATATTCAATCATCAAGCCCCCTATGATCAAGAGGAAGAGGAATCTTGGAATGAAGGAAGAAAACTCTAAACCAAAGTAAAGGCAAGACTTTATAAAGAACATAATTTGCAAAATAAAGATGATGTGATGACCTAGGACAATCACCTCTCATATAAAAGGGTATCCATAGCCAAAACGTAAGTTAGTATAAGGAAATAATGGTGCAGAATAAAAAAATTCCACTAAGATAAGGAAAGTAGATCCTTAGACAAAGAAAAAGAAGGAAAACCTTGCTCCCCAAGGATGAAAGCAAGGGATATACCAATCAAATCAGGATATGCTATAAAAAATAGATATTTTTGCAAAACAAATGTCTTAGAAAAGATATCATGACTACTAGAAGAGATCTATGGATGATTATGAGTAAAGGAAGGATGTACCCTATTATAATACAAAACCATAGGGATATAATATAGAAAGAATAACCAATTAAGCTCAAAACAAAATACATGCTAGGACCATAATAGATCCTAGAAAAATGGAAGAAATACCTCTTTCCCCCTAGTGAAGAGACAAGAGGGGAAAATATCTATATTATAGAAGAAAAAGGGGTATTCCCCAAATGGAAATTATGAAGAAATTGTAATGCCACACAAGAATGAGATATAATTCCTAAAGAAGCTCTTTCTATAACATACCTCTTGAAATGCACACAATCAGAAAGTAAATGTGTATTACTATAATGAAAAGGAAACTTATAATTGGAGAGAGCATCTTTCTACATAGGTTTAAAGATTTTATTCTTAGATTTCATTAATTAAACATACACCTTCTTAGCCACATCCTGAGGGGTATCAGGGTAATCTAAGGAAGGTGTTGAAAGAAGAACATGAAGAGGAGGGCGACGATCAAAATCAACCACCTTAAATTGAGATAGCAGAAAGCCTATACCATGCCTATCTTGTTTAGGGCATAGATAAACTAGATAATTAATACCATTTTCATTAACATGAAGCCCTAAACCCTTATAACCTTGTTTAGCCATCATATTGTATCCTATAGTGTACATATCTTACAAAGCTTCTACATGAGGTGATTGTTTACGGTGATCATGATAAAATGTTGTGTAAGGCGGAATGATAGGTTTATAAGAAGTTTCTTTTCTCTTCCCTTTAATATCATCATGGATTAGATAAGAAGGGGAAGGTAAATCAAATAATTCTTGCACATCTGCATCATGAACCATAGTTTGAGCCCCATCATAAGTGTGGGAAGAACTAGAGATAGAAGATGGAGAAATAGGAGTGGGAATATTAGGAATTAGATTAGGAAGGATAGGATTAGGATTAGGAACTAGATTAGGGACTAGATTAGGAAGTATAGGATTAGGATTAGAAAGATTAGGAAATGGGGAATCATCTACCAAATTCTTCACATAATCCAAAAGAGCAATAAGACCGCTACCTAAATTCTTAATGAAAGTTTTGAAAGTAGGAAGGCTAGTATTTGTATGTATGGTGTAGGGGTGTGTGTTTTGGATGTGTAGCGTGGGGGTGGATATTGGCTCCTAATCCATGACAAGGAGATCCCAATTGATTAACCGAAAGGAGATGATCAATGCAAAAAGGAATCAACTAATTATGGATAAAGAGGAAAAGGGGGTTTAATTTCTTAATTATAAATTAAAACAATAGATCTAAAAGATTAGGAGGAAATGAAACACTTATCTTGAAATGTAGTAGATCTAGAAATACCTATTTTTAGGTGTTTGTATTTGGTTTTTGGAATTTCTACGACCAGATCTGGAATAGAAACATAGAGATAGAGAAAACCCAGAAATATTTTCCTTTTCTGCTCCAGGTTGACCTTGACCCAAATGTAGTTTGACCTTGACCCCTTCATGTTAACCTTGACCTCCGCTACTCTGACAGAAATTCTGTTTGTGGATCCTGAAAGTTTTTCGAAAAGGGTATCTGAATCTTCTCTGTAATTCATTGTTCTGTACCTGTACCTACAAGAAAAATGGTTTTTTTTTTGGCGGGGGGGAGGGGTTTGCCTTAGTCAAACCCCAATTTAGGAATTAACCTTGAAATCAAAATTGAAATGGAGAATGCTAGCAAGTATTAGAAGTAGATCTAACAATGAAGCTATCTATGATATTCAATAGATATGCAATTGTATTTCAAATGTAAACAAGTATGTTAATATGAAAGCTTAGACCCAACATTAAAAACCATAAATGTAAATCAAAACCTCCATGATTGTATGCTTGGAATCTACCTTGAAGGAAGAATAAATGAATCTTGAGGATGCACAAAGGATCTTCAAGGAAGATCACACCACCATGATGGATAGATATAGGGTTTTGAATCTTGAATCTTGAATGCTTGAACTAAATCCCTTCAAAGGCTTGAATGCTTGAATCCTTGATCTTCAATGGAAAACTTGAATTCTTGAGAAGAATGTAAAACAATGGATGCTTGAAAGTAGACGATCACTTCGATAGGTTATGCATGGATGATATATGTGTTGATGATATTGCTTCTTATGCTTAGGTGCTTCCTTATATACAAGTCTAGGGCACAAACTTCTAGAGAGGCCAAAATAGAAGAATTAAATTCCAATTAGGCCTATACTACTAGAAGTGGACCTATATTAAATATATTTTAAGAGTCTCCACTTTAAAACCTAAAACAGATGACCCAGAAGTGGGAAAATAAACTTTTGAGTTCCCCCCCACAGCTGGCAAACTTTCCAATGGAAAAGTGGGACCTGGGTCAAGGTTGAGGTTGGCCCTAAGCTAGGTCATGGTCAAGGTCAACCTTGACCTAGGTCAAGGTTGAGTTCGACCTTGACCCAAGGGGTTAATACCCCTAGAAAATATGTCAGGTGGGGAAAATAGTACTTGGAGAGGCCCAATTAAGGTCCTAAACAGGCATAGAAGCTGGAAAAGGGGAGAAAATGAGAGGACAACATGATTATGGCCTAAAACACCCCCTAAGTAGGGCTAAATAGTCTTAACATGGAAGTGCTTCCATTTTAAGATGATACACATATATCATTATTTGAGCGCGTTGTCGAAGTTCATCAATGCCTCGGAGCTATCATAATCCTATCAATATCATCAAAACCAATTCAATTGTGCATTAATGCCTTTGATTTGGCCAATGATTCACTAATTTTATCTCTTGGGATAAATAACCTATATTTTATCCCTATCTCCTAATCAAATAAATAAATTGACTTTATTTATTCCCTTTTCCCTAATGTCTCCTTAAATTAATTAATTTCTCATCTTTTTGAATCATGGGATTTTCCTAACCCCTAAATTCTTAATTTGAGGGAATAATGAGATTTTAAATTCAAAAATTAAACTCTCACATTCCCTCTTTCAATTGTGCTTCATTTCCCTATTAATTAGCATCATTATTTCGTAAACCTTTCCCTATCTATTTCTCCCCTAATTGTGCTTCTAATTTCTTATTAATTTTCTTCCATCCTCTTTCTTCTATTTTCCTCCATTTATGCATTTATTGATGCATAATAATTTGTGCATTCACTTACTAATTTTGCAAATTGGTCTCTCATCTCTATAAATTTACATATTTTTGTCTTTCTTTGGTTAATCACTATCTCCTAGTATTGTTGCTATCAACTTGGCTTTCAAATCTTTGTGAAATTGTGTCACTGGCAAAGAGAAACATTAATAAACTCAATGGAGAAGAAAGGAGAATATTTGAGCATCATTTGAAGGGGGTTTTATGTTATTTGCATATGTTTTGAATTCCCATTTTAATGGATTTAATGTTAGATTAGATGCGTTTGCATATTATTTAGTGAACTAATTTAGATCTTGAGGGCTAATCTCCATGCTTTGCATGTAGGTTATCCATTTTTTTATGAAGATCATATCATGCAAACTACTCATGACTTTTGATTAACTGATGAATATTTGATGGAGATGATGAAGAACGGGTGATACCGAGTATCATGATTGTAGAAATGGTTAGATCAGTTTTTTTTTAGTCATTTATGTCAAGCAATTGATTAATTGATTTTTATTGTATTTCCATATCTTAAGAGGAGAATTTGAATGGATGAAAAATATAGATCAAACAGTGATAAAGAAATGATGTTATAGTTTTTTTTTACTATATATTGATGTTATCAAATCTGTACATTTGATTGATCAAGTCAGGAACTGCAATGAATTAAGTTATGGCTGAAAGATATACTTTACCAAGATAGACTAAGTCAATTAGTAGAATGTTATGTGAGTCAGTTACAGTTACCAAGTACTGAGAACAAATTAGACATCAAGCAGTGAAGAAGTTAGTTACCGAGTTGCAAAGCAAGTTTTACCGAGTATAGTATACTGATATTAAATGAGGATGAAATCAAATTTAATGCAAAAATATGATGAGATGGATGAGGAAATAAATTAAATAAAGTTTGTTACAAGATCTATGAATAGGAAAATTCAATTTGAAGATCTAAGGTGAAGATCAAGAGTTTAAACAGAAATATGAAAGTTCCAAGAAAAGTTACAAGTTCCAAGGTAAAAGTGATTTGGTTTACCGAGTTGAGAAATATGAAGAAGATGATCAAATGATTGAGTGCAAAGGAAGGAAAATAAAATTAAGTAGATTAAGAGGCAAAAGTATGTCTATATAAGGAATGAGAATTACATAGAAAACACAAGACTAGAAAATTGAACAAAATAAGGGAAGAAGATGAAGAACAACATTTACCGAGAAGAACAGAGAAATAAAGATTAAAGAATCTACATTCTGAGAAAGAGATCAATGGATTATGTGATGCCAGTATTCAATTGAGCATAAAGGATTTGATTCAAGCATAGTGAGTTACTTATTATTATAGATCAAATTTTATTGTTGCTTACTAATGTTTGTAACAAATAAATCTCTTAACCAAGTGGATTTAACTGTCCTATTTGTGAAACCTAGAATTAGGTGACATTCCAAAAGAGAGTTTGAAGACCTATAAATAGGCCACTCCTAACAGGGTGAAGATCTTAACAGATCTGAGTTTAATCCCCTAACATGGTCACATTTAGCAAATGTGCTTGTAATCTTTAATAGGATAAGTTCTTAACCAAGCGTACTTCAAAAGGGTACATTTTTATTGTGGGTTATTCCCACAGAGGTTATTCCCAAAATGGGTTTCCTCATTAAATCTCATGTAAAATAAGTTATATCATGTGTTAATGATTTAATTTTATGTTTCTAATTTTGAATGATTGATTGCTACTTATGTTATTTGGTGAATTGGTTATTTACTGTATTCAGTACTTACCAAGTGAATCAGTGAGTTCAGTTTTAAAAGTTTAAGTTTTGATTTGTTTGATTTACTAGTGTAGTAGCACCCTAGTTAAAATAAGTGTTTTTTTAACACTTATGGATTCCTTGAAGGTCCTAGTGGCCTTTAGGTCAAGTTAGAATCAAAGGTTTCATACTGGACACCCTTTGTAAAACCTAGTTCCAAGATTGGCATTTAATAAGCCCTTGGTCAACTATTGGTCAAATAATGTCCAAAACCTTTAAAATAGGTTATTTTATCTATTTTCATATTTTATCATGTTTATATCCATGTGGGATCATAAATAATAGGTTTTGACCAAGTTTGGTCACTTAGATTGAAAAGCTGCAAAATTGCTAAAAAGTTGTCAAGCAACTTTTGACAAAAATTATAAAATTCATTCCCAAATGGATAATTAGTTTAAAAATTATATGTACCTATTGGTAATTCCTAAAAAATCCCTTTTAGGCAGGTGGTAGGATAAATGTTGTAACTTGGCATTCAAAATCAATAAAAATCACCATTTTCCTGCAAATTTGAGAAACAGTCAATTGGTACAGACAAGTACGGAAGGTTGGGAATGAAAGTTTGATAGATCAAAGTATTCCTATGAAGTATCTTCCATTTTATCTATGTCTCACGTCCTAATCTTTTGTACATTGATATTTATTGTATTTTTACTCCTGTTGCCTGGTTTGTAGGCCCTAAATCAGGGTTTCATCAAAAAATATACATATTTCTTGTTTCCACCATGGGAATCTAATGAACCTTGGTGGAAATCATGTATTAACAATGATCTTTAAGATAATTCAGGTTGGGTTTGATAATATGTAGGGAGATGGGTTTTCCATGATGTCCTAGGTGTACATATCCATGTGTGCACCAATCAGGTGATTGACTACAATCCACATAACTCACCATAGGAGATTCATCAAGACTTGAATTTGAGTCTAAGAGGTCCTTGTTCATCCCTTAACATGATCCAAGTGTTGGATTGGGCCCTTTTCATATGAAATGGGTACCTATAGTGTAATTTGAGGCCTAATTAGCCTTATTTATTAAGGCAAAATAGTGTGTCTTTCTATTTTCCTTTTACTTCCAAGAATTGGTGCTTTGGTATAATATATTGGGCCATAAAGGGTACTTGAATCTCTACTTTTTTTAGGGGTTTATGTGGAACACTTTCAAACTAAGCCCAAATTTTTATTTTAAAAGGTTACAAGCCTAGGAGGGGCTTATCAAAGAAACCATGACTAAATTAGTGTACATGGTGGGTAGGATCATTGGATTCTTGTCTTAGGGAAATAAATAGACCAAATCCTTAAGCATACGTCACCCCTATTCCTTGGAGTCATTTCATGGGGAGTTGTTGTCAAATTGGTGTAAGTGCCTAATAAGCCAACCTTTGGGAGTTGGTGTTGGAGACTTGATTGAATCTAGTGATTAGATTTCCCTATTAGGAGTAGGTTGTGATAACCTAGAAAAAATTCATTTCTACACTTTTGATAAGTGTAGAGGAATGTTACCTCTTGGTGTTGAATATTTGGAGGATACCTGATGCAGAGGATTTGACAACTAGTGATCTCTTCCTTTCAATATGTTAGTTTTGTTCCTAACTCAACCATCCTATGGTTGTTCTTGTTGGATCTTCTTCCCAATAGGATCTTCAAGACCCCTCAACCAACTTATCCTCCAAGGTATAGTTGGATTCAAGAAGAATCCAAAGTTACCAAGCTTAACTAGTCCAACTAGTTATCCAAAAAGCCTAGTTTCTTATACCAATTCACCACCTAGTCTGTCAAAGCTTTGCTTAGGATCTTCTCACACACTCACTAAGACTATCCATACACTTATTGACCCTTTCTTGTTCATTCTACATCCTTTCTAACACTCCAAGATGCCACATCCTTTCATTTGGTCTTTAATTCACTAGGAGGGATAATTGTTCAATTCCTTGTAGCCCTATTTTTATTGATTTTGGCCTATTGATTCCAAAACCCCCAAATTACCCTGCAAAAAAACTTGAAAATATTCAAAATATCATTCTACCCTATCAGAATCCAAAGCCCTGACCTTTGATTACACGCAAAACCCTACTTTCTTGTAGGCCCTAGTTTATAGCCTATTATTTAGGCCTCTCAACCAGTCAGCATGAATAATTGCTAAACATGTATCTAAAATTTTATTCACCTCCAACCACCATTGAATCCTTTTAGGAGACCTTCTTGAGCATCCAAAAATTCTATCAAGTCTTTCCCAAAAGGTCGTGGGTGCTTACACAAATTCAGTCTTATCCCTGTCTTGGATCACCTGGTTTCACTAGTTAGCCATAGGGAATCATCTTAGGCCTATGAAATCCATTGAGACCACAACCAAATGAAAAAAAAAACTAACTACTGACCCTAACCCTTCCTTCCCCATGGTTTCAGACAAATCTACCAAAGGAAAACTAGGTTAGAGCCATTTCTATCTAGTGATCATTATTTTGCCTCTATCAGACCAATGACCTTCAAAACCTTCTAACTTTAATCCTGTTGCACTTAAAATCAAACTAATTAATGCATAAGCAAGATGAAAGTTAACACTATACAATCATGGAGGTTGATCACCTATGCCAATCCATATAGGACCGTATAGAAGCAAAGATACAGTCTAGATTATGCAAATGAGGGTGAAAACATCTGTACAAAGGTGTCAGAAGTAAAAGTCTTAATAAAAAAATTCATTAACCCCATCCAAACATTTATTACAAGCTCATATACCAAGCTTGGGTGGTTACATTCATTTCTAACCATATTTTTTCAAATCTTGCAAAAGTTGCTCGAGCAACTTTTTGCATTAGAAAGCATTTTGACTTCCTATGTCAACTTGATGGTTTATGTTGAATCCTAAGACCCTAAATAGCCTAAATAGGGTCCTAAAACATACCTCCAACCCCTATTGTCCTAAAATGACAACTTTTCACATATTGAGGCAAAAATGACCTAATGAGCACTAAGGCTCTTACAATCATGAAGTTAGACTAACATGCTTCCAACCTTTTGGAACTTATTATAACACACACACTCAACTCCTAAAACATCTTAAACACCATCAAAACAAGAAATAGGGATGTGCCCTGCACCATACTCGCCTGGACAAAATAACTCAAGTCCCTTGAGTTAGGAGGTCTTCAATGGTGACCCCATGTTTCAGGATGTCCAGCTCTCTCATCCAAGTGGCCTCATCTTTAAGAAGTCCCTGCCACTTGATGAGGTAATCCTTGTAGTGTCCCTTCCTAGTCTTCTTGATTACTTTGGAACCCAATACCCTTTCCAATTGTAATGGCTTTGGGGTAGGCAATTCTTTCACCCACTCATCATCCTCTAGATCTGCAAGTGTTGTCTAACCTATATCTGAGGTTGATCCCCTATAGGGATACAAATCACAAACATTAAAGATGGGTGAGATTCCCAAATCAGGAGGTAACTCCACATCATAGGCATTTTTGCCATACTTGTGCAAAATCTTCAAAGGCCCTATCTTTTTCATCAGTAGTTTAGTAGGTTGGCCTTTGGGTAGCCTCTCCTTCCTAAGGTAGGCAAGTACTAGATCCCCCACTCTAAATTTTAAATCCCTCTTGGTCTTATCAGCTCTTATTTTGTACTTACTTTCTCATGCAACTCCTTCATTTGTTCTACAATTGACTCCCCTCATGCACTCCTCTTATCTTGTAAACTAAGATCTCTCAGCTCTAATATCCCTCTAGGATTAACCCAATAAACTATCTCAAAGGGGCTCTTACATGTACTCCTATTCATGGAGTCATTGTATGCAAATTCTTCCTGCCCAATGATATGAACCCATGATTTTCCATGTTGCTTGGTCAAACATCTCAGCAAATTTGCAAGTGACTTGTTCACTACTTTTGTTTTCCCATCTGATTGTGGATGGTAGGCTGAGGAGAAGGACAAATTAGTTCCAAGCATCTTCCAAAGATTTCTCTAGAAGTGACCCACAAACTTTGTATCCCTATCATTGACAATATTCAAAGGAAAACCATGAATTCTAACAATATCCCTAAAGAAGAGTCCTGCAATCTTAGAAGCATCATTTGTTTTCTTGCATGGAATGAAGTGTGCCATCTTGCTGAAAATTTCTACCACCAAAAATACACTATCATGACCTCTAGTTGTCTTTGGTAACCCCAAAACAAAGTCCATACTAAGGCACTCCCAAGGCCTGTGGGGTATAGAGAGTGGTTGATATAACCCACTATTTCTGCTTTTTCCTTTTTCCCTCTGAAAAATCTGACATCGTTCTACAAATATCCTCACATCTTACTGCATTTTAGGCCAATAGTAATGCCTATGCACCTGATCCAAAGTTTTATCTGTGAGTGTGATAATGGGTACCTGTTATATGGACACAAACACTTCAATAGATCATTACTTTAGCAGCCTAGGGTTAGTGAAATCATGAAAAATACATAAAACCCTCTAAAACCGATCTATTGCCTTCTAACCTAGGAAGAGTATGACCACCAACATATCAGCCCTCAGAATATGTTGATGAAACAGTGACCAATACAACCTAGGTACGAAGGATTTGAATTAAAATGAGCTAAAATGGTGAAACAAGCATGCAAACTAGCTATGAAAGATGAAATAACACTAGCAATTAGTTATGAATTGAAATAACATGTAATCTAGCATGAAAATGGTAGCATAACAATGCAAATTTGATCTCTATGGAAGGCTTATTTGCTCTCAAAACATGCTCCTATTTATAGAAGAAATGGGAAAGAGAGGGGGTACAAGGTTCATTTATGAGCTTGGAGGCCCAATAAATGCACATGTAGGTGCCATTAATGCCCAAGGAATTAATGAGGCATGGGAGAGACATGGGCTTAAGGAATCTTCATTAATGAA
>MU225564.1:588973-612277 GCA_018584345.1 Thuja plicata
TGGTTTGCCAAAGACCATAGTTTCAGATCGAGACACTAAGTTTGTTGGATATTTCTGGCGTACATTGTGGAAGAAGTTGAAGACAGATTTGAAGTTTAGTTCATCACATCATCCATAGACTGATGGATAGACAGAGGTGGTGAATAGGAGTTTGGAGAATTCGCTGAGATGTTTGGCTGGAGATAAGCCAACATGATGGGATTTGATTTTACCATAGGCAGAATTTGCATACAATAATTCTGTCAACAGAAGCACTGGTAAATCACCATTCCAGATTGTATATAGTAGTAGTCCAAGAAATGCATTTGAATTGCGAAAGATAGACAAAGGAGAAATAAGTAGTGCTGAAGTTGAGGATTTTGCAGAACACTTGAAGAACATCCATGAGGAAGTGAGGAAGCACATTACCAAAATGAATGCACAGTATAAGGCTAAGGCAGATGAGAAAAGGAGACATAAGGAATTTCAGGTTGGGGATGAAGTCATGGTTCACTTACGGAAGGAGCAGTTTCTGGTTGGTACATATAACAAGCTGAAAATGAAGAAGTTTGGACCATGTAAAATACTGAAGAAGCATGATTTAGGAAATGCATATGAGGTAGAATTTCCCAGTGAGCTTAATATTTCACCAGTGTTTAACATTTTAGATTTGACAGAGTATCATGAAGGAGGTGTTGATTATAAGATCACAGCGGCATAGTGGAGTATTCCAGCAAGTAGTTTAGATACCAAGGAGATTGAATACATACTGGATAGTCGTGTTGGTAGAAGCACAAGGAACAAGACATATGAAGAATATCTAGTCAAGTGGAAAGGATGACCTGTTGAAGATTCATCATGGCTGACAAGGGAGGAGGTTAACCATCTTGGTTTTCCTCTACACACCTGAGTCGTGATAGGGTCACTGCTCAAATTACCCCGGGTGTCTGATGCAGGAGCATCCTGGGTGTAAGGGCAATCTTGCATCACCCAAAAAAATTTCTTTTTTCTTTTCAATAAGGGCTACCTTGTGCAGAGCTGCTATTTATGGAAACTTTCTATTTTTAGTAAGTTGGTCATACGATCTCGGAATGTTTTGATTTTCCATGTGGAGGTTCATCTTAGTCATATCAGCCTGCCAGTAAAGTTTCATGGCTAGATCAGGTCTAGTTTTGAAGATATTGAAAAATTTTGGTATTGAAAATAGGGTACAGAAACTTTGAGCTCAGTTTTGAAGGCCTTAGAGGCCCGGGATGAGGTCGAAACTTGGGGTTGATTTAGATGTTGTAGAGCACTTTGTGGCATTTCTGAAATGGGTTTATAATAGTCAATCGGGTCAACTGGTGATGACTTATGGTCTCCGAAAGTTGGGCCACCTGAAATAGCAGAAAATAATTTTCCTTCAAAATTTTTGTTCGGGTTTCAAATGTTATTTTGAGCCGACTTTGATGTACTAAATTGAAAAATAAAATAATTCTAAGTTTGGTCAGCCCTAAGGGCTAAATTTCTGGAACCTTCTCGGGCAGTGGAAATTGCCTATATAAAGAAGGCCCCTAGTGTTTTCTTAAGTAGTTTGGGACAGTTCTGGGTAGATCTGGGTAATAATTTGAGGCTTTGTCCTACAGAATATTGTAAGGGGAACGCCCATGTGGCTTTGCATATTGTAATTCTAAAAGTTCATAATTCCGCATTTGTGGAGATAATAAGAAGTCCATTTTCTGTTCTTGCAAATTTGTTGTTGCTTCTCTGTTTCTGTTATGTGTTTGTGGTATTAAGGGGAGCAACCTTCATCAATTAGAAAGCATTTTGACTTTCTATGTCAACTCGATGGTTGATGTTGACTCCTAAGACCCTAAATAGCCTAAGTAGGGTCCTAAAAAATACCTCCAAACCCTATTGTCCTAAAATGACAACTTTTCCCATATTGAGGCCAAAATGACCTAATGAGCACTAAGGCTCTTACAATCATGAAGTTAGACTAACATGTTTCCAACATTTTGGAACTTATTCTAACACACACACTCAACTCCTAAAACATCTTAAACACCATCAAAAAAAGAAATAGGGAGGATTCCTACACCAATACCTAGTCCTTTTAGGGCTTTTGACTATCCACTCTACATTAAGTGGTATCAACGCTATGTCTGCTCCTGAGGATGAAGAAATCTCTGCAAGGGTTACAAACATGGAACTTGCAAGGATAGTGAGAGAAAAGAAGGTAGTGAATGCAGCCTTGACCAAGAGGCTTCAAGAACTCAAGAACAAGGTAGAGAGGGTAAGAGAATACATGTTTGATGCTAAATAAGGGAGTGAAGAAGAACATGACACTCCTAATCAAGATGATAACATTCCTACAGACTAGAGACCCCTCTTAGATGCCTTAAAATCTATGCAGAGAAGAACCATGGAGGAGAAGTTGGACTTAACAACTTTCAATGGAAAGATGAATGCAGATTTGGCCTTAGATTGGATTGAGGCCTTGACAAGATTCTTTGAGTGTGAAGACATTTCTGAGAAGCAAAGAGTAAAGATGGAAAAATCCAAGTTGAAGGGAGCAGCCCTAACTTGGTGGAATTTCATCCAAATAGATAGGGTGAAGAATGGTAGCAGCATGACCACTTCATGGAACAAGATTATAACACTGATAAAAGAGACATATGTACCTAAATATTATGGGGTACAACTCCATAGAATGAAGCAAAACCTAAAGAAAAAAGACATTGATGTAGGCTCATACACCGAGGACTTCCTAAAACTATGCATGAAGACTAATGCAGCAGAGACTGAGGAAGAACAACTAGCAAGAAACATGAATGGTCTCAAAGTGTCCATTCAAGAAGAACTAAACCTGCACATCCCTACATTAGTAAACAAATGTTATTAGATGGAAATCAAGGTAGAGGAGAAATGGAAAAGAAAGAAAGATGTTGGAAAAGGAAAGAGAAATGATGGTGGAAATAATTTTAGAGGAAGGGGTACCTCTTGGAATAGAGGACAATACAGTGGCAATAGTAGAAAGACCCCTGAACAAGGCCAAGGATACAAAGAACATGGTGAATCTAATTTTAGAGGGAAATTTAGAGGAAGGAGACCCTTCAATAGAGGAAGAGGAAGAGGAAATGGACCTTTGAAATGTTACTATTGCAACCAACTTGGACACCATGCAGGGGGATGCCCAGAGAAAAGAAATAACAACAACCATGGATAAAGAAGGACACAACTCATTCAAGAATACAAACAAGAGGATGATACCAATCCAAGGGATTTATAACCAGAGGAAGGAGCATGTTTGATGATGAGGAAAGATTTCCTAAAAGTACCACAAACCCATGAAACACCTCAAAGGCAGAGCCTCTTTAGGACAAAGATCAAATGCGATGGAAAGGTATGTAATCTCCTTATTGATTCAAGTTCAATTGAGAATTTGGTGTCTCTTGAAATGGTCCAAAAATTAAACTTATCTAAGAAGCCAGACCCCTTTCCCTACCATGTCTCTTTGTTAACCAAAGGTCAACAAACTCTAGTAACTGAACAAGCATGGGTAGAATCTTCTATAGCATATTTCAAAGATAAAGTACTTTATGATGTAGTAGAAATGGATGCTTCCCACATCTTACTAGGTAGACCTTGGCAATATGATGTGGATGCCACACATCATTGTAGGAAGAACACCTACTCCATCGCCAAGAATGGGGTAACTTTTACCATGAATCCCCTACCTGATGCTAAAACTAAGAAAGAACCTATTATTATCACCATAGGTGAAAAGGAAATGTTGCAAGTATTGAAAGAACCTGAGACTAAAGGTTTTGTACTGATCTCTAAACCTAAGGATAACATAATATCTGATGATAAGGATCCCATACCAAATGAATTTAAGGAATTGTTAAACAAATACAGTGATCTCACTACTAGTGACTTGCCCACAAGCCTCCCCCCCTTAAGAGAAATTAGTCATCAAATAGACCTAATACATGGTTCTTCCTTACCTAATAAGGCTCCATACAAGATGACACCTTCTCAGCATGTAGAGATTACGAAATAGGTCAATGAACTATTAGAGAAAGGATTGATTCAAAAGAGCCTTAGCCCATTTTTTGTCCCATCAGTCCTAGCACCCAAGAAAGATGGAAAGGGGAGGTTTTGTACAGATAGTAAGGCCATAAAAAAATAACCATAAGATACAGATTTCCCATTCCTATAATGGAAGACTTGATCAATTAGGCACTACTTGTTACTTCACCAAGATAGACTTGAAATCAGGATATCACCAAATCAAAATAAATCTAGGTGATGAATAGAAGACTCCATTTAAAAAAATTGAAGGCCTTTTTGAATGGCTTATCATGCCTTTTGGGTTGAGAGATGCCCCGAGCACATTCATGAGGCTCATGAATGAGATTTTCATTGATTTTATTGGAAAGTTTGTAGTAATCTATCTTGATCACATACTGATTTATAGTGATAGCAGAGGAGAACATCTTGGACATGTGGAATAGGTTTTGAGGATACTTCATCAGCACAAGTTAGTGATTAACTTGGAGAAGTGTATTTTTATAAAGAAGGAACTTGTGTTCCTAGGGTTTGTCATCTCACAAGGCACCCTGAAAATGGACCCTAAAAAGGTTGAAGAAATTGTCAACTGGCCTGCATCAAAGAACCAATGTGATGTTAGAATTTTTCATGGTCTTGCCACTTTCTATAAGAAATTTATTAAGAAATTTAGTCATGTGTGTGCTCCCATGTTGGACACTATCAAGGGTGATAAAAAGATCATATTTGAATGGACTAAAGAGCTTGCAAATGCATTCCAATACCTAAAGACCAGATTTTCCCAATATTTAATCCTAGTGCTTCCTGACTTCACTAATGTATTTACTGTTGAAACTGATGCAAGTAACTTGGCAATTGGTGCAATCTTGTGCCAAGAAGGTAAGGTTGTAGCATTATTTTCTAAAAAGCTAAATGATTCTAAGAAAAGGCACTCTACATATGATTTAGAATGTTATGCAATGGTACAAGCACTAAAAAAATGGAGGTATTACTTACTCCCAAAATATTTTATTGTTTATACTGACAACCATCCATTGAGTTTCTTAAATATTCAAGGAAAAATTGGATTCAAACACATCAAATGGATAGAACAATTGCAGGCATATAAATTCAACATTAAGCACAAGAAGGGGGTAGAAAACAAGGCAGTTGATGCCCTAAGTAGAAGGGTTGGTTTGGTTGAATAAGTACAACTTTAGAGTGTGGGGATTGACTCACTAAAACATTTGTATGCGGATGATCCATATTTTTGAGAAATTTTTGAGGTATGCACCAAAATGATAGGTAAATATCATACAAATTTTTCTAATTTTCTAATTCATAATGGACTCATGTTCAAAGGGGCTCAACTATGCATACCTAGATGTTCCATGAGAACAAATATCATAAAATAAAAACACTATGGTGGCTTGGGAGGTCATTTTGGAATAAACAAAACAACAGACCTAGTAAAGAGGAGTTACTTTTGGCCAAAAATGGGAAATGAAATCAAAAATTTTGTAGAAACTTGTACTATTTGTCAGCAAGCCAAAGGTGTATCTACTAACCAAGGACTATACCAGCCTCTACATATTCCCACTAGGCCATGGGAATCAATTTCAATGGATTTTGTAATGGGTTTACCTAGAACCAAATAGGGTTTTGACAGTGTGTTTGTCATAGTGGATAGATTTAGCAAGATGGTCCACTTTGTTCCCTGTAAAATCATAAATGATGCATCTCACATAGCGCATCTCTTCTTCAAAGAAGTAGTTAGAATTCATGGATTACCTTAGAAAATAGTTTTAGACAAAGATGCTAAATTACAAGGACATTTTTGGAGGACTCTTTTCAAAAAGCTTGGCACAAATCTGACCTATAGCTTTTCCTATCACCCACAAACTAATGGGAAAACTGAAGTGGTAAATAGGTCACTTGGTAACCTCCTAATATGTCTAACTAAACAACATTCCCAAATTTGGGACATGATCTTACAACAAGAAAAGTTTACATTCAATGATTCAGTGAACAAATCTACTAGAAAAACACCTTTTCAAATTGTTTATGGACTTCACCCAAAAGGTCCATTAGATTTGGTGGAATTACCTTCTGATTTCAGAGTTAGTGCATAAGGTGAAGAATTGGCAAAACTGATCACTAAAGTTAAGGAAGAAGTAAAAGAATCATTGCAACAATCCACCATGAAATACAAGGAACAAGAAGACAAGAAGAGGAGAGAGATCCATTTCCAAATTGGAGATAAAGTGTGGGCTTACCTAAGAAAGGAGCGACAACCCAAGGGAAGATATTCAAAGTTACATATGAAGAAAGCTGGGCCATGCACCATTCTCAACAAAATGCATGAAAATTCCTATGAAATATCTCTACCTCATAAATTATCAATCTCTCCTATATTTAATGTTTTAGATATCACCCCTTACAAATGTGTTTATAAAATGACCAATGTGTAGGATCCACAAAATGAGGAGGATGCAGACTATGTCACAAATCTTCCACAAAGAAAACTAGTGGAGTTGGAAATAGTTCTTGAGTCCAAGGTGCTGAAGCAAACAAGCAAGAAAAAGTATATGCAGTATCTAGTAAAGTGGAAAGGACTCCCTAACATTGATGCTACCTAGATGATAGAGGAACAAATCAAACAGCATGGCATCACTCTTGATCAGTTAACCTCAAGTGGGAACTTGAGTTCAAAACCTCATGGGGAGTATGGTGCAAGATCACCCTAGTTAACCTAAGTGTTTTTTTTAGAACTTATGGATTCCTTTAAGGTCCTAGTGGCCTTTAGGTCAAGTTTTAATCAAAGGTTTCATATTGGACACCCTTTGTAAGACCTAGTTCCAAGATTGGCATTTAATAAGCCATTGGTCAACTATTGGTCAAATAATGTCCAAAACCTTAAAAATAGGTTATTTTCTCTATTTTCATGTTTTATCATGTTTAGATCCATGTGGAATCATAAATAATAGTTTTTGACCAAGCTTGGTCACTTAGATTGAAAGTTGCAAAATTGCTAAAAAGTTGTCTAGCAACTTTTGACAAGAATTGTAAAATCCATTCCCAAATAGCTAATTAGTTTTAAAATTATATGTAACCATTTGGAATTCCTAAAAAATCCCTTATAGGCGGGTGGAAGGATAAATTTTGTAACTTGGTTTTCAAAATCAATAAAAATCTCCATTTTCCTGCAAATTTGAGAAATAGTCAATTGGTACAAACAAGTACAGAAGGTTGGGAATGAAAGTTTGATAGATCAAAGTATTCCTATGAAGTATCTTCCATTTTATTTTGGTCTCATGTCCTAATTTTTTTTACATTGAGATTTATTGTATTTGTACTCGTATTGCCTGGTTTGTAGGCCCTAAATTAGGGTTTCATCAAAAATTGTACATATTTCTTGTTTCCACCATGGGAATCTAATGAACCTTGGTGGAAATCCTGTGTTTAAAATTCTCTTTAATATCATGTAGGTTGGGTTTGATAAGATGCATGGAGATGGGTTTGTCATGATGCCCTAGGTGTACATGTCCATGTGTGCACCAATCAAGCGATTGAATATAGTCCACATAACTCACCATAGGAGATTCATCAAGGCCTAAATTTGAGTCTTAGAGGTCCTTGTGAATATATTCACATGATCCAAGTGTTGGATTGGGCCCTTTTTGTACAAAAGGGGTACCTGTAGTATAATTGGAGGCCTAATTAGCCCTATTTGTTTAGGCAAAATAGTGTGTCTTTCTATTTTCCTTTTACTTCCAAGCATAGGTGCTTTGGTATAATCCATTGGCCATAAAGTGTACTTGAATATCTACCTATTTTAGGGGGTTATGTGGAACACTTACAAACTAAGCCCAAATTTCTGTTTGAAAGGGCTACAAGCCTAGGAGGGGCTTATCATAGCAACCATGACTAAATTAGTGTAGATGGTGTGTAGGATCATTGGATTCTTGTCTTAGGGACCTAAATAGACCAAATCCTTAAGCATAGGTCACCCCTGGTCCTTGGAGTCATTTCATGGGGAGTTGTTATTAAATTGGTGTAAGTTCCTAATAATCCAACCGGGGAGTTGGTGTTGGAGACTTGATTGAACCTAGTGATTAGGTTACCCTATTGGGAATAGGTTGTGATAACCTAGAAACAAGTCATTTCTGCACTTGTGATAAGTGTAGAGGCACTTTACCTCTTGGTGTTGAAGATTTTCATGATACCTAGTCCTTTTAGGGCTTCTGACTGTCCACTCTGCATCATTTACCCCCCCTCTCTTAGTGGGACCAAGAATTGGTATCAAAGCCTTGTTACTCTCAAGTGATAATTTTAAAGGACTTGAATTAAGATCTAAAGATATATAAGAGGGAAGCACCAAATCTGAATAGGGATCATTTCTCTACATGGAAAAGTAGAATAAGGTTACATGTGTCTAGAGTAGGAGAATATACACTTTACTATCTTGAGCATGAATATGTAGAACTGACTACTTCACCTTTAACTATGAGTGAGAAAAGGCAGAAGCATGAACACACACGAGATATGATTGAGATAACATCTACACATACTGACTAGGAATATGGTGAGCTGGATGGTTGTACTACTACAAAACAGATGTGGGATAAGATTTTTTTGACTTATGGTAGAGATCAACATGTTCAGAAGGTTGAAGCGAAAGGTTTGAGAGGAAAAATTGACTCTATTAGGATGAAGAAAGGAGAGAACATAATACAATATAGTACAAGACTTAAGGAGACTATTAATTCTATTAGAGGAGGTGGTGGTATCATAACAAAGGATGATGTTACAAGAAAAATATTGAGAACTCTTCTACCGAGTAATGCTATTCATGTATCTTCTATATAAGAGCTTAGATCTATACCCCAGATGAATGTTTCACTGGATGCCACTTAATGAACTATAACTGATTAAATGTTTGAAGATGATAAGGTGATTATCACCAAGCTACAAAAGTGAATGCAAGAAATTAAATCACTTAATGTATTTTATTTTCATTGATGTCAACTTGATATGGTTTGATTATTCAAACACATATTGGTCATAATCTTGAAGAGCTAAAGAAACAAAGTTTATGTTATCAGTAAAAACATAAAATGTTTGTATACACCGAGTGACAGTAAACACTGACGAACAGTGTAAACTAAGCACAATAGTAACTAAGAAAGCGTTACCAAGCAAGTGTCACTGATAATTTCATAGTGTGTACTGAGTATCAAGCATAACTAAAGTCAATTACCAAGCTAACTAGATTTGATGACCGATCAGAACTAAAGTTCAAGAATGAAAAAACTACTTAGATGGAAAGAGCTATATTTAGAGACTAACTGATTGATTTCTTTATTCTTAATGATCACTTAAACTAAAGCATGTAAGAGATTTAAATTGTAGTTATCAAGGAGAGATCTAAAAAATAAAACTAAAGTAGATCTTTACGAGATAAAGAAAAGAATGGCGAGTTTTTATAGATCAAGAAGTGATCTACAACAAAAACAAGGATATTGAGATGCTAATCATGTCTATATAAAGAGACAAGGAATTGATTATGAAAAGTGAGGAATGCTGAATATAGTCTGGTGAAGATAGAATTATTCATGTAGATCTGATCATATAGGTTGAATAACACAGCCAAAGAATTCTATAGACACCGAGCAACAGAGGACAGAGCATTCACCAAGCAAAAAGAACAAAGAAAGATAGAAAAGGAAATGAAGTGAACATTGATTAGAGAGGTATTATTGAACTAAAAATAAATCTTAATATCTACAAGTTAATATTGTATTATTGAACAAATCATTTACTATATCAATTTAACTATTGATTTAGAAAATCTCTTAACCGAGTGGGATTTAACTATCCTTAATGTATTGAGATACTCAAGAGTATCAAAAGGTTTTCTTGTTGACAACATAGGAAGACAAAACCCCTGATAAGAGGAAGATGAAGGATAAATATAACAGAGATAATAAAAAAGAGGACACTTTGATCAAAACTAGGGAGCTAAAGATTGATACTCAGAAGGGGGAAGATTTTTTGGACCAGAATAAAGATGTGGATTCTGGGTTCAAGGAATATCCTGATAATATGGAAAAAGGGGATCATAATAAGAAAGAAAATAAAGGTATAATCGAAGATTTTTTTGGATTGATTAATAATATGTATAGTGATCAGGTTATTTTGAAAAATCAAGTTGAGAAAACACAGGAGGACATGAAAATTCTCAACAGAATGGGGATTGGGAAAAAACTTGTGGCAGAGTGTCTAAAGGAAATGAAAGAAGTTTTTGGCAATTCGGAAGCTCAGGCTGAGTATGCCAACAAGGTGGAAATCATGGAGAAACAAATTAAACATATTAAAGACAGAATGGAAAAGGATAACAAGGAGGAAGAAATTAAGAGTTTGCACAAAAAAGTTAAAAGAATGGAGGCATCTGTTAAAAAAATAGGGGAACAATGTCTCATAAGCCTAAAAGCTTACTGTGGTCATGCACAAATTCTTATGGACAAACTGGAAAGGATCAACAAGGATAAAGATAGCAGTATAGTGGAGATTACGAGACCAGGATCGCGTACTAGAGCCAGCGCTAAGAAAAAGAGTCCTAAGGAGGACAAAGAAACAGAGGAGCTGAAAACTTCGGTCAACAACATGCAAATCATGGTCCTCGAAGCAGAGGAGCTAGTAAAAGAGATGTAGCTGTTCTTTGTGCTTTCCTGGTTGGGTTTTTTTGCTGTCCCTACTGTCTTCTATTGTTTCCTTGGGACCTTTTTTGTTCGTTTCGTTGTTTTTCTATTCCTTCCTATTTTGATGCTCTGGCATAGTTGTTTCTATTTTAAACTATTTATCTTTAAACTCTAGGTTGCAGGTCCTTGTAAAACCTTCTGAACTCTTTGGTTTTTTGTAAAGGTTTCAGGTCCTTGTAAAACCTATTTTTACTTAATCAGAACATAGTGAGTGCTAGGTCAAAATACAAATTTTTAGTTTTAAATCATCTAACAAGGTCACACTTAACAGTGTGTTTGTAACCTTTAACGAGGTTGTCTCTTCACCAAGCTCACTTCAGAAGAGTGAAAAATTTGGGTTACTGGTCCCAAGTGGTTTTTCCCTTAACGGGGTTTCCACATTAAAATCTATGTGTAAAGTGTGTGTATATGGTTTATTCCATTGATATTTTTCTTTACACACTATTGAAACTGGATAGGACAATTAACACTAAGTTTATTTACTACTATTCAGTAAAGTCTAGAAAAGATAAACAATATATCTTACCAAGTAGGTTATATTTGTTAAATTTATTTAAGGTATACATCTTGATGGACTGAAAGATAACTAGAGGATATTATATTTGAGATATAAATTTCTGTTGGATTTTTGGAATTATTTTAAGGCTATTGATTCACCCCCCCCCCAGTTATTCTAACAATCAGTATCAAAGCTTTGGTGCTTGGAAGAGTGTTTAAAGACTTAAGATAAATATCACAAGATGATTAAAAGGTATGTGCCTAAGTTAAACAAGGACAAATTTTCATCATGGAAAAGAAGGATAAGACTTCATCTATCAGGTATTGGAAATGATGTCACACAACACTTGGATAATGAATATGTTTCACCTACTAGACCTCTAACTATTGATCAACATGAACACAATTCTATGATGATAGAACTTGTTTCTTCACTATCTGATGCTAAATTTGAAGATGTGAAATCATGCACCACTGCAAAGAAAATGTGAGACAAACTCAAGCTAGTACATGGAGGAGTCACCAATATGCTAAGAGCTAAAGCTGAAATCCTAAGAGGAAAGTTTGATGACCTAAGAATGAAATAAGGAGAGAACATCACTCAGTACAATAGCAAAATCAAATAAGTTGTTAATGCTATCCATGGAGTAGGAGGAGTACTTGAGGAAGAAATAGTTGTAAGTAAAATTCTAATAACCTTACTACCTATAAATTCTATTAGAGTATCTGCAATTCAATAAATGAGAGCAGTAGAAAATAACAATGTTACTCTTGATAGTGTTATTGGTAGACTTATTTCATTTGAGATGAACAACTATGACAACAGTGTCTTACCAACTATTGAGTCTGCATTCAAATCTTCTCCTAAAATAAGAAAATCTAGTCACAAAAACACTATAATAAATGATAGTAACTGTGATAGTGATGAACTTGAAGCACTAATGGATAGAATATTACATAGAGGTAAAGGAATATATAAAGGTAAATTTCCATTGGTCTATTTTAATTGCAAAGAAATTAGACATTTTTCTGCTACATGCCCTAACAAGAGAGAGGATGAAAGAAACAATGATAGATCTTATGAAAAGAAATATGAAAAAAGTGATGACCGAGACTGCAGAAGCAACCGACACTCTAATAAAAGAGATAACCGAGATTACAAGGACAAAGGAAAGAAGGCTTGTTACCTGGTTGAGAACAAAGCTGAAAATTCAAACACTGATTCTGATGAAGATGTTGAGGTAGTATTTGTTGCTATGACTGGAGATAAAGAAAATTTTGAAACTTTTGAATATTATAATGGTGGCTCAGTTAGGATGGGTAATGACTCACCTTTCCCAGTTGAAGGAAAAGGTACCATCATGTTGAATAATCTGATCATATGTGAAAATGTATATTGGGTGAAAGGACTTAACTATAATCTATTAATTGTTTCATAGCTGAACAATGCAGGACACCGAGTTGCATTTGAGAACAAAAAGGCAATGATCTATAATGAAAAAGGAAAGGCAATCGATACTGGTGAACAAACAAAAGGTAATATGTTCTATCTTAATGATATCTAGACCACTTTTTTATTGTCTATAAATGAAGACATTTGGTTGTGGCATAAAAGGTTATGTCATCTAAACTTTGACAACATGGTTAAGATAAGTAAGAAAAGAAAAGTAAGAGGCTTACCGGGCATTTTGAAACCCGACCATGTTATGTGAAATAATTGTCAAATAGGAAAAATGACAAAGTCTAGTTTCAAAATAAAAACCTACACATCTAATTCTATTCTAGATTTATTCCATACTGACTTATGTGGACCAATGAGAACAAAGAGATATTGTGGTGATAGATACTTTATTCTATTTGTGTATGACTATTCTAGGATGATGACTATTATGTTCTTAAAATAGAAATTTGAAACATTTAAGATGTTCAAATGGTATAAATAAAAAATTGAAAAACAAAGTGGAAAAGAACTAAAATTTTTAAGATCAGATAGAGGAGGAGAATTTATTTCTGATGAATTCACGAACTTTTGTAATGAACATGGGATTCCAAGATAGGTTTATGCACTAAGAACACCAAAGTATAATGGGATTTCTGAAAGGATAAATAGATAATTTTTTTATTATGCGAGAACATTGATGATTGAAAAAGGCATCACACAAACATTCTAGAGAGAATTTGTAAGTAATATGTCTATACACTAAACCAAGTTCAATTGAAGAAATACATCAATAAGACACCCTATGAGCTATGGTATGGATACACACTAAATGTGAGTTACTTTAGAATTTTTGGAAGTTGATGTTATATACTGAAAGATGATAGGAATGGGAAACTTGATTCTAAAAGTGATGAAGGAATATTTCTAGGATATTCTACTAAAAGCAAAGCTTATAAATGTCTGAACAAATATTCTAACAAAATTATTGAGAGTGCAAATGTTAAAGTGGATGAATTTAATGAGAAAAATGATGAGAAAATAAGAAAGGACCCTGAAGATTATAATATATTTTTCTACATAGAAGAACCTAACATCTTACCTGAGTGACAGAATAATGTAATCGAGCAACAAGCTGCACACACCGAGAATCGGGAAAATGCTCACAATGTTGAACCGAGTAATAATGAAGATCAAAATAAAGATCAGAATAGAGATCAAAGTGAAGAACAAACATCTAAACCTGTATTTTCTAAATATGTCAGAAGACACCATCCACAGGACCAAATCATTAGAGACAAAAGAGATTGAATGAAAACAAGAAGTAAGTCTCTTAACACTAGATGTTTGATTTGTGATTTTGAACCTAAATCTGTTAATGTTGCACTTGAGAATCAAGAATGGATTAGTGCAATGAATGAATATATTGAAAATTTTTGAGAAGAATATAGCATGGACATTAGTACCTAGACCAAGTGACAAAAATGTCATTGGCACCAAATGTGATGCACAGAGCACTATAAGAAGACCTTAATCTCTTTGATACCTCTTCAAACTTCAAAATTGATCAATATCACTCCACACAAGTCTTCTTAGTATGTCTCCTAACTTGTCCAAGGAGTCAATAGTCCTTCCCTATTCTCTCTTGGTTCTCCAAATCAATCTATAGAACAAAGCAATTTCTCCTTTAGGGACACTTTCCCTAAACCAAATCACAAGGTGTAAAACTTCACCAGTGGATTAAAAATGTTACCCTAAGAGATTGAAGACTCTTTATAGACCCTTGGGGGAAAGAATACACCATTAAATTTGGTGTTAAATACCCAAGGTTAGTCGAACCCCAAATGGTTTAGGATTCCTTGTAGCCCTAACCAGTGGGTTTTGGGGACTTAATTTTTTGTGAAAATGGGATCTAGAGGATATTATTGGGTTTCTAGACACCCTTTATGGAGTTTGTAACCTCCCCCCCCCCCAAAGAATTATAACCTCACTCCACTCTTGCACCCCCAAGCTCTCACAAAATACACGGACCTAATTAGCTAGTTTAGGCTTGGTTTATTAGGAAAGAGATAAAAGGTGGGTCCATGAATGAAATGCAGAGATTTCGATGGGTTCCCCTACCCCAAATTAGTCTAGAACCACTCTTGGTTCAATCCCACAACACTCATATAACTCTTTCATGTGACTGTACCGACAGACTAGGCTAATTACATAAGGATAATTAGCTTAGGGCTTGATCTTAAAAATAGAAGGAATGAGAGTGAGAGTCTAAGCTTCTAGATTCTTAAACACCATGATCCTAACTAGAATTTTCCAAGTGTCTGAGGAGATCCACTAGATAGAGCTCTTGTTAGGATCACATCTTTGAGACTGTTCTAGTAGAGCCTTGATTTCTCAAACAGGAACCAAGTAAAATCTGTAACTTTTCACTAACTTAAAAAAAACACCTCAAATCAACTAGAAAGGTTAGTAGAATCAAGGAATTACAAACTTCTACAACTAGATCTTCAAAATGAATTTGTACCAGGCCATACCATGAAAAAATGACTCAAAACACTCTTCTATTTCCTTGCTTGAACACAAAAATTCATACACACAGTATTCTCACCTTCATGGAAGGAATACTCTCACCTAATAGCATCCTCCAAGTGTTTCAGAAGCTTCAGAGACTGGGTGAGTTTAGTTAAAAATAATTTGTTCATTCTCGAGCAACATGTTGCAAAAGTTGCTCATGCAACTTTGCAAAAAGACAACTTTTGGAAATCATGAAGGAAAGTTGCTATTTTTGGAGAATGTTAAGTTCACCAACTCCAAGGATGTGGGAGAGGGTCAAAATAAGACAAGAACTTACCTAAGGACTTAAAACATGACTTCTAACCAAACTTTAAAGACTTTAAACAAACATGTTCTAACTCTAGTTTCAGGAACCTAGGTTTATAACTTCACCTTAGGTCCTTCACCTTACATCAAAGACCCACAAAAATACACACACACAAGGTTGATCTTGAGGATGCACCTTATTAAAAACATGAAAGCAATAAAAGAGGACTTTCAGGAGGTGACCTGCACCAAAATGGATATTCAAAAACAAACTCAATGAGAATGGAGGAGTCATAAGAAACAAAGCAAGACTAGTATGCAAAGGGTATGCATAAGAAGAAGGTATTGACTATGGAGAAACCTTTGCACCCATTGCTATAATAGAAGGAGTGAGAATTATTCTTTCTTAGTATTATTTTAAAGTATTCAAAGTATACCAAATGGATGTTAAATCTGCATTTATGAATGGAATACTAGAAGAGGAGGTATACATTGAACAACCTGAAGGGTTTGTTGATCCTAACAAGAGGAACATGGTTTGTAGACTACACAAAGCCTTGTATGGATTAAAAAAAGCACCAAGAGAATGGTATGAAAGGCTCCACTATTATCTCATTAGTATTGGATTTGTTAGAACAAGTGACAATAGTAATCTATATTTGAAAGGAGATACTGATGAAAATACTTTGATTGTTGAGATATTTGTTGATGATATCATATTTGGAGGTAATAATATGATATGCAAATCATTTGTTGATGAAATGAGAAAATAATTTGAAATGTCAATGTTTGGAGAGATCAATTTCTTTCTTGGCCTATAGATTCTATAACACAATGAAGGCATATACATTACACAATCCAAATACATCAAAGAAGTTATGAAGATATTCAAGATGGAGGACTCAAAACCAGTTGGAACACCTATGGTAACCAGATGAAAATTGACAAAGGAAGACAAAACAACTGAGGTAATCAGACCTTATATAGATCTATGATTGGAAAACTAATGTATGTTGTACACAATAAACCAGATATAGCACATGAAAGTTGTATAGTTGCATGATTCTCTACTAATCCTAAAGAATTACACATGATTGTTGTTAAAATAATTTTAAGATATCTAAAGAATAATGAAGACTATGGTTTATGGTACAATAAAGAAGGCAAATTTGAGATACAAGTTTATACTGATGTTGATTGGGCTGGAAACTTAGATGATAGAAAGAGCACAACATGAGGAGAATTATTTATGGGTGACATACATGTCACATGGATAAGTAAAAAGAAAGGATGCATATCTCAATCAACTGTAGAAGCAGAATATGTAGTTGTTTCTACTGAAAATTGCTCTAACATTGCATGGATAAACAAATTGTTGAAAGGTATGAATGAAGAAATTCTTGACCCATTAATTATCTATTGTGATAATACAAGTTCTATAAATATTTCAAATAACCTTATAATTCATGCTAAGACAAAGAACATAGCTATTAAGTTTCATTACTTGAGGGGAAAAGTACAAGAGAAGTAGGTGATACTGGAATATGTACAATCCAAAGAACAACTAGCAAAGATCTTCAAAAAACTATTACCAAAGGATACATTTGAGTACCTAAGGAATAGACTAGAGGTTTGACCCTTCTCTACTGGTCACTAAGATGACTTGGAGGTTGCATCAGCCTACACATTATTAGAAGATTAATCATGTTGATGCAAGATAAGATATGGACTTCAATGATATATCAATACATTGGAGGTACTACAAAGTTGTAAAATTTTTGGCATTATTGTCAAAGTGAGAGAGATATTCAATGAAATCTACATCAGGAAGAAGAACATCCAAAGGGAAAGAGATATTCAATGAAGTAACCATCTATCAAAGGGAGAGAATTGGAGAGAGTTAACACTACTGCATATCTATCTAGAAAAGAGAGAATATATTCTACAAGAAAGGGAGAGACATAATCAGAAAATAGAATTACTACACATGTCCATTGAACATAATGAGGAAAAGGAGAGCACATAGCAAGAATCAAATCTGAGCTAGAAGAGCTTACCGAGATTCAGATATTTGAATTGGCTATAGAACAATAAGATTGGTATGTTATGGCATATCTTATACTACATATTTCATAGTTTGTTTCCATCAATGCCAAAGGGAGAGATTGATTAACTATAACTGATTGAATGTTTGAAGATGATAAGTTGATGATCACCAAGCTGCAAAAGTGAATGCAAGAAATTAAATCAATGAATGTATTGTATTTTCATTGATGTCAAATTGATATGATTTGATTATTCAAACACATATCATTCAAAATCTTGAAGAGCTGAAGAGACAAAGTTTATGTTATCGGTAAAAACATAAAAATTCTATATACACCGAGTGACATTAAACACCGATAAATAGTGTAAACCGAGCATAGTAGTAAGTGAGAAAGTGTTACCAATAAAGTGTCACCGAGCAGCTCATAGTGTATACCAAGTACCGAGCATAACTTAAGTCAATGACCAAGCTAATTGGAGTTGATGATTGATCAAAACTGAAGTTCAAGAATGACAAAAATACTTAGCTAGAAAGAGCTATATTTAGAGATTGAATGATATATTTCTTTATTCTTAACGATCAGTTAAACTAAAGCATGGAAGAGATTTAAAGTGTACTTATTAAGGAGAGATCTATAGAATAAAACTAAAGCAGAGATTATGGGATAAAGTAAAGAATGGTGAGTTTTTACGAATCAAGAAGTGATCTACAACAAAAACAAGGAGATTGAGAGGCTAATCATGTATATATAAAGAGACAAGGAATTCATTATGAAAAGTGAGGAATTTTGAATATATTTTGGTGAAGATAGAATTCTTCATGCAAATCTAACCATACAGCCTGAAGAACAGAGCCAAAGAATTCTGCAGACACCGAGCAACAAAGGACAGAGCATTCACTAAGCAGAAAGAACAAAGAAAGATAGAAAAGGAACTAAAGTGAACATTGATCAGAGAGGTATTATTGGACTAACAATAGATCTGAATATATACAAGTTAAATTTGTATTATTGAACAGATCATTTACTGTATTAGTTTAACCATTGATTTAGAAAATCTCTTAACTAGGTAGGATTTAAAAATCCTTAATGTATTGAGATACTCAAGAGTATCAAAAGGTTTTCTTGTTGATAGCATAGTGAGTGCTAGGTAAAAATACAAACTATTAGTTTTAAATCCTCTAACAAGGTCACACTTAATGGTGTGTTTGTAACCTTTAACAGGGTTGGCTCTTCACCGAGATCACTTCATAAGAATGAAAATTATTAGGTTATTGGTCCCAAGTGGTTTTTCCCTTAACAGGGTTTCCACGTCAAAATCTGTGTCAAATGTGTATATGGTTTATTGCATTGATATTTTTCTTTACACACTATTGAAACTGTATTGGTCGATTAACACTAATTTTATTTAATGTTATTCGGTAAAGTCTAGAAAAGATAAACAGTATATCTTACCGAGTAGGTTATATTTGTTAAATTTATTTAAAGCATACATCTTGATGGACTGAAAGATAACTAGAGGATATTATATTTGAGATATAAGTTTTAGTTGGATTTTTGGAATTATTTTAAGGCCACTGATTCACCCCCCCTCCTCTCAGTTATTCTAACAGCCACTATTGGTAAGTTAACTTCATTTGAGTTAAATGATTTTTAAAATAGTGTGCCTTCTATTTCTAATATTGAATCTTAGAAAGGCTAGGGAATCTTCTACTAGAGATGGTTATTTGAGCAGTGCTAGTGATAAATTCTATAGTTGCACTGAAGGACTTAAAGATCTATTTACTTAATGTAATGAGAATGAAAGAGAATTTGAATCTTTGTTGGCTAAAAGGCTACAAAGAGGCAAAGGAAAATACCAAGGTAAGTTACCCTTGAAATGTTTTAATTGTGATAAAATTGGTCACTTTGCATCTAACTGTCCAAAGAATGATAAGGAGGAAAAGAAAGATAAGGATGTACATGGAAAACTCCATGGATTCCAATAAAAGGTTAAGGGAGCCTTTATAAAATCATGTGTTCCTATTTAGTAGGCTCTAACCTGATGTTTATGTAGCTTGACCATTGTCTATTTAATACAATTTATGTTTTAAACTAAAAGGGTGAATATCATATAGGCATGATTAAATCTCTTAGCAGAGTAGTCTTAATAGGACTATAGATACACTTAACAATGTATTAGTCACTCCTAACTAGGTGAGTCACTTAGAAGGTGACATATTGTATCCCTAAAAGGAAAAATGTTTTATCTACAGTACAGAGTTGTGGGTGTCATCCCCACCATAGTTTTTCCCTCTGATCAAGGGTTTCTGCGTAACCAAAATACAAGTTCTATGGGTGTGAATATGATTGGGATTATTTTTATTTTGTTTATGTTTATGTTACACCATTTTGGTAATATTGAGAGCTATATCGGTTAAAGTCATTTTCAGTTAAAGTTTAAAAGGATTAAAGTTTAATTCAATGCAAAATAGATTGAAGTTTGGTAGTACTGATTCACCNTCCCCCCCCCCCCCCCCCCCTCTCAGTACCTAATCTTTCTAATTAACATTAACTATTGAAGCTTTCTTATTTCAAGGTATATCATATGGATTTTGATGCATCCAAGGACAAGAGGAACCTCCAAGAAGTTATTCCAATCCTTGAAAATAGAGTCATACAATGGAAGAAATGTAAATTATGGAGAGATATGAAAGATCTTTTTTCTTCTTATCATCCATAAATCAAGTACAATGGATTTGCAACATGCAGTATTACATTCCAGGCATACAGGAATGTTTGAGAACCTTTTATAAGTTATATTTTTATACCACCTATCAAAATATTATGTTCTAAGTTATAACTACCAAAGATATACTACTACCTTATTGCCCCTAAGAGATCAATTACATCAGTTTATAAAGCCTTCATAAGTATCATGTCGGCCTAGGAAAGATTACATTCTCCAAGAATAGGAAAACATTTTACATTATAGGTCAGGACCTAAATAATAATAATATATTACAAATTGATAAAAAATGATGAGAGAACCCACAATTAGGTTGGCCATGCATATAGAATCATATAGATATGTTCCATGAAGCTTTGATGATTGGGAAAATCTTTCGTGAGATCAGAAAACACAAATTGATTGTGAAATGTGAAGAATAAAGATGTCCCTCCATAAATCCAAGATATATCAAATGCAAAGAAACCAATTGAGGTGAAAACCTAGGTGAAGGTAAAACATGATGCTTAGAACACTCCATGAGGTGCACAATAGAAATTGATACAAACTGAAGTTACACTGAAAGAAACTCAGCAAAAGAAAAATTAGAAACTGGAAAAACAATTGGTTGGTGAAAGATTTCCAAGATCCCAAGATGCTCTTGCATCAGACACCTAGGTTTATTTTAAAATTGAGTCTCCCACTTTCCTGTGGCTAATGAAAAACCAATATGTTAAACCTCAACCTCATAAATCATGAAGAATCTTCAACTGGTTTTTCTTTCTATTTCACAAGATATTCTTTGTACTGCTCACCTCTTGTACTTCTTCCAATTAGGTTATCCAAAATATTTTCTATCTAATCCTTCTTCTTCTTATGATACTATCGTTCAACCTTTGATTCATTCCTTTCACAAAAATTTCATTCATAATACTCATACAAGTCTACAACATTGAATATAGGTAATATGTCCATGTCATCTAGTAACTCCATTTCATATGCATTTCATGAATCAAATCTCTTCAAGAATTTCCACGGTACAAACTTCCTCATCTTCATCTTGTTATATGTTCCCACTAGAATGCTACCCTTCTTCAAATAAACCATTACCTCATCTCCTAATGAAAATTCCTTATGTATTTTTTTCACATATTCTCTCTTTTTATACTTCTAGTTCACATCTTCCAAATTTTTTTTTACCTGAGTGTGTAATCCATTCATGTGTTCTGGAAATTCTTCTACTTCTACACTCCTCTTGACATCATGACTAATATCCCTCAATTTTGATACTCCTTTAGGATTCATACCTGTCACTATCTCAAATGGTATCTTTCTTTTACTCCTATTTACTAAATTATTCTATTAAAACTCTTCTTGTGTGAGAACTAAATCTTAATTCCCTATTTTCTCTCCAACCAAACATCTCAGTAAATTACCCAAACTTTTGTTCACTACCTTTGTTAGTCCATATATTTTTGGATGAAATATTGAATTAAAATTCAACTAAGTATTCATCTTCCTCCAAATTGTCCTCCTCCAAAAATAACCATTAAACTTACTATCCCAGTTTGAAACTATACTCTTAGGGATTCCATGTGATTTCACAATTTCTCTGAAAAAAAAATATGCTACATGTCCTTCATCTATATACTTCTTAAAAGGTATGAAATGAGGCATCTTAAAAAATATCTCCACTACCACAAATATAGAATCATTTCCTCTTGAGGTATTTAGTAATTCAAGTACAAAATTAATGCTAATGTCTTCCCATGATTTAGTTGGCATTGTCAAAGGTGTATACAATCTAGTATTTTGACTAGTACCCTTAGCAAATTGACAAATTTTACAATTCTGAACAAATTTCCTAACATCCTTATGAATATGAAGCTAAAAATAACTCACACTCACCAAAGCCACTATTTTATCAATTCCAAAGTGTCCAGCTAATCCTCCACAATTTGTTTCATTAATCAGATTATCTCTCATTGAACTCCTACATAAACACAATTGAATTCCTTTGAATAACAGACCTTCCTAAATGAAATAATCCAACCACTTGTTTCATTCTAATACAATAGGTTCTCTGCAATCTTTTCAAGTTTTTGTGAAATCAGGGTCTTCCTCATACATGGTCTTCAACTCATCAAATCCTAGTACTTCAACTCGTATCTCTGTTAGAAAATTTCTTCTTCTACTCAAAGCATCAACCACTTTATTTAACTTCCCACTTTTGTGCTTCAACACAAATGTATAACTATACAAGAATTCAACCCATCTCATGTGTATCTAGTTCAACTTACTCTAACTATTCAAATATTAAAATACTTGATTATTGGTATACAACACAAACTCCTAAGGCAACAAGTAATGTCTCCACTTCTTCAAAGCTTGAACTATGGCTTAAAATTCTTGATCATAAACTGAATATCTTATCTTTTCATCATTCAACTTTTCACTGAAATAAGTAATCGGTCTACCTTCTTGAGTTAAAAATTCTCCAATTGTATTCCCATTACAATCATAGTCCACTTGAAATATCTTATTGAAATATCATAAAGCTAACACAAGTTTTTTAGTTACCTTTTTCTTCAACAACTCAAAACTCTTTTGTTCTCCATGTGTCCACTTGAATATTTTCCTATCTCCTCTCATTGTTTCAGTCATAGGACTACAATCCAAACTGAAATTCCTAATGAACTTTTGGTAGAAACTAGCCAATCCATGAAATTATTTTACCTCAAACACTATCTGTAACCACCTAAATTTGGTCTGCCCCAACTATGGACCCTATTTTCCCTAAGTGTGATCATACCCTCAATTATGTCCAAATGACCATGTTACTGCTTGGCATAATTCTTCAAATCTATTTAATGTCCTAGGTGATTTTTATCACCAATTTATATTAACTATTATAGCCATACAATTTAAATCAATTCAAACCAATTAAATCAAACATGGCTATAGTATTTAATTATAAAGGAATTAAATAAATCCCTAAATCAATTACCCACTTGCAAAATAACC
>MU225564.1:612327-623087 GCA_018584345.1 Thuja plicata
GTATTTAATTATAAAGGAATTAAATAAATCCCTAAATCAATTACCCACTTGCAAAATAACCCATTCCCCTAGCCTATTTAATTTAATTAAAATGGCTATAGTCCCCTAATTATTAAAAAGCAATTTCTTTAAATAATTAATTCCTATATTTCTAAATGAATTAAATAAGTTTAATTCATTTATTAATATTCCCCCAAACCCCAACCTAACCTATCTCAACCACTTCTACCCTGGGTTCTAACCCTTCTCAACCCATTCACCCTTGTTAATCTAATCATAATCCTAATTCTAGTCCTAACCCACCTCCTAATGTTGTCACATTCCATTAAGGAATGCTTAGCAACTCAACCCACTTGAGAAAGTCCACTTTCTCAAGCTTGACTTCCTTAAGGTCCACTTTCTCAAGCCAACCTCTTACACCCTCCCTTGCTTCTTTACGGCTTTCATTAATGCCTTATTAATGAAGATGCCTTAAGCCTATGTCTCCTCCATGCCTTATTAATGCCTTGGGAATTAATGGCTCTTACACCTCCATTAATGAGCCCCTTCACTCATTAATTCACCTAGTCCCCCTCTCTCTCTCTCTCATTCTTCTATAAATAGAAGTCATTTTTGAGAGTAAATAAGCCTTCACCTTAGATTTGTTATGCCCTGCATCTCCATCCCTACATTTTTGTGTGCAAAATGTTGGGTCCCCCTTTTTGCTTTTGTTTGCTTTTGCTTGCGGTTTTTGCCTTTGTCTTTCTTTCCCTTTTGTTTCCTTTCTTCGGGGTTTTCTTCCTGGTGTGTTGTTTTGTTTGTTTGGTTTTCACCTCCGGGACTCCAGTCCTGGAGGTTTTCCTTCAGTGGGAACCGAATTCCAGACTCCGGGATTCTTGGCTATGATGTTCTTAGGAACATCATCACGGGGAATCCTCGGGTCTGAAGTCCAGAGGCGTGCTTGTCTAGAGATTTCCAGGAGAGGAGAATTACCTTTTTACCGCGAGTATAAATTGGGATTATCTGTCACTTTCACACTTACCACGATTAAAACCTTCGAGCACTTAGAGAAAATTAGAGTGATTTCAAAGCGATTAACAGCACATTTGTAGAGAATTTGTGATAATCAAAGCTTAACATCTTTTGTCGTTCTCAGGCAAGTGCAAGTGCTTCGTGGTGGTGTTCCTGACCAATCGATAGCTCAAGTTCCTGTGGTAAACCCTTCTCTTTCCTCCACCTTCTACATTCTCAGGTTGGTGCTTTCGCCTTCCCTCCTCTCTATTTTGCTTCCGCTTTCTGGTTTTGCTTCATTTTTTGTTTTTGTTTTTGTTTTTGTTCGTCTGGTGTTTTGGTTGTGTCTGGTCCTTCATTTATAGTTTTGCCGCCCGTTGGTGGGTCAGCTCTGTTAGAGGGTTGTCCGCCCTTTGTGCAGAATTTGTTAGTACGTACATAGTGTAAATAGCATGTAAATGTGTTTCGGCCTTATCTGGTTTTTCCGCGGGAGTTATCCCATGTGTATATTCATGTATATATGTGCATATCTGTAGATAGCCACTGTATATCTCCCTGTTCTCTATATATATTTCTCAGCTCTGTGTGTATCCTTCCAGGTGGCTTGACGCATTGGTTGAGTCACCCCTGCTTCTGGTTTTTTTCCTTCGAGCTCGCTTCGAGGCAGAAAACCACCTGTTTGAAACTCGGCTCTCAGCCAGTTTCAAACAGGCGTTTTTCTCTCTCCTCCATGAAGGTTGTCAGAACCTCATTTATGTCCCATGTGTGCAATCAATCCCAGCTAAGTGGCTTTCCCTTTTCACGCGTTCGGGCAGTTGGCTCCGCCGTCATCGCCATAACTTCCATTTAATACCTACCCACGTGGGCTTGATGACTTGGCTTTTCACATATTCTCGCTAACGGTCATTTCTCCAGGCCTCGGGTCCCTTACCACCACCCATCCTGTGTCCTTACCAAGTGTGATAAAATCCCCAAACCCAGATGTGTTGATATCTTAAGCTTGCGATGTGTTTTTCTTTTCAGGTACCTTTGCATGATACTAACTTTTAAGGAAAGTAAACACCACAGTGTTAAGATTTCCGGACCCCGGAGTAACTATTTTATTTTGATAAAATATTCTGACGGTCGCTTTGTCTCGCAGGTTCCCAGACTTTATCTTCCAAAAATGTCTGAAGCGTCTACATCATCTCCTCTCGGAAGTCCAGAATTACCAACTACAACAGAGACTAGGGCCACCGCAAAGTCCAAGATAGAGAAGGCCCTGGAAAAATTACCCCTCACCATGAAGTTTGTGCAAGATAATGAGATTGTGGGCTCAAAGATTGAGACCAAGGTTAAACTTATAACCGACGCCAATGTCAGAACTTGGGTGGAAATGCAGGCCCTGGTGAAGGTAATGCACATCCAGTGACAGGCTGGAGACCAACTCGCAATCAACGTCGGGGGTTCCAGAATCCTCCGGGCAGCTTTCTTCCCATGCTCTGTGCAAGCTCCGGAGCTTATCTTAACACTAGTTGCCAACTACAACTCTTCTGTCCAGGCCATTATGCTCACAACCATAGAACCCACGGGATACCCCACTCCACTGGTGTCCCTTGACCCAGTCACATTCTAGGCAGGCCTGGGTATCCCACAATTTGATAGAGCCACGGTGGTTATAAGGACTAATGGCTTGAAACAATTTACACAACTGGAGGATGCCACCCGGGTGTATATGAATACCCATTGGCTCAAGGCCCCGAAGAGGGACCCAAGGAGAATGAAGATAGATATCCCCCACTCTGAATTCAAGGAGAGCATCCAGATGGGGATAATAGCATTGGCCCGGGTATTTAGGCAACCCTCCACCCAGGATTTTTCCAAATGGATGTACTATTTCCTCCTCGGCATCTCCACCAAGGGATAATTCTTCGACTGGGCGACAATAATATCTAATCATGTTGACTCCCAGTTCCTCCAGGTGAACCGGAAGAAGTTCTATATGTCTTTCTATGTTTTCCGGGCCCTGGCCCGGCAGAGGCCCCACTCCAATGGCCTACTTATAGATGGCATGCTCGGGATTGGCCTGGGATAAAAAGCACCATGGGACCATTTCTCACAGATTCAATGGGAGGCTAGCTTCCCCAGTTTCTGTCGGGTAAATGATTCATTCGTTTACTAACACCTGCTCACACCCACCCGAGATGCTGGATACCGCCCATCCACTGAGGCGATGAAGTTAGTCAGTAGTTATGGACACTACTACATTCAGTTCCAGTAGCATACATACATTAGGGTCGTCAGCTTCTCTGGGAAACCCTACTTGTTGCCCAAGCATTGTGGGGACAAGATCATGCTGTTGGAATACTGTTGGCAAATAATGGAGCTGCACGCCTTCTTGGCCCTCAAGAAGGTCCCCAATTTCTCATTCACAATCACCTGTGGGAACTACACCTGTAGTCTAGCTGCCGCGAAGGAGGCAGACAATGAGCTGAAAAGCTATAACTTGCAGGAATTCTATCTAGCACGGAAGAACTTCGATCCGCATGAGAAAATAGCAACAACACTGCCCCGGGCTTCAGAGCCCCATCAAATACACATGGAGGACTTCTGGGCTGATTGCCAAGATGATGTAAAAGTGCGGAGTAGGCACTATATCAGAATGATAGCCAGAATGATGCAGGAACTGAAGCTCTGGAGATTCCCAGCAGGCTTCTCAGACGCCGCCCCCACCATAGATCCCCAGTACAAAGAAAAGGGGATCGATAAAAAGGCACTGTCGGCAATGGATTGAGCCGCCCAAGAGGGGCCCATGATTGAGGACTTCACTCGGGAAGTGGTCGAGCAAAGTCATGCCTATTTTAAAAAGGTGTGCCCCAGGAGTATGCGTCAAGCTCCCCGATCGGCGCCAAAATTAGCACCACAGCCAGTACCAGGATTGACCCCGGGGGCCGGAACTTCTTCGCAAGGCGCAGACAAGGGAAAAAAGATAGCTATAACATCCTCCATGCAAGAAGTCCCTATACAGGAACAAATCAAGCAATCCGTGGTAGCCTCCTAGAAAATGAGGGAGCAGTTAATAATGAGGCTAGCCACTCCCCCACTCATGGCCGGACCAGTTCGTCCTCCTTCCTCCCCGTCACTAGCAGCCTTAATGGTGAAGGCAACGGGGGTGGATCCCATGGAAGCAGCAGCAATAGCCGATGCGAGGCCACCTCTGATTACCTGGAGAAAGAGGAAACATATCAAACAGCCCAAGGAAGAACCAGCCCTAGTGGCATCTCGGCCCCAGGAAGTGGAGATTCTTTCTTCCAGTTCCCTGGAGCCGGAGAAAGAAACAGAGCCTGCTGAGGTCCCAAGCAGTCCCCCTCCGGAGGAGGAGTTTGATGTATTTGCAACCAATGAATTTGGAAATCTGCAAGGGGACAATACACAAGTGGAGACAAAATTCCCAGATATAGAACAAGAGGCTATGGACCAAGAAGACTTGGGACAAGAACCTGCACAAGAGCAGCAGGTAGAAGAAAAGGAGCCAGAGCCGGAGATTATCTCCGAGGCTCAAGAGATGCAAGGTTTGGGAGTGGACCAACTAAAGCAAGGTGAACAAATGTCATCCGCTGGGGGAACCAAACCTTCGGGAATAACTATAACCCCAACCGCCACGTTCCAGGGGCCACTCCTAGGAGCAACCTTCGGGCAGGTTATCACAGTGGCCCAAACTCTGAATCTCAGCCCGATACCTCCCCTACTGCCGACAGATGAAGAAGAACAAGAAGAATAGGAAGAAGAAACACAGCTTGAAGAAGAAATCCCTGAGGAATCCTACCAGGGTCCAGACCCAGTGATTGATGTACAGGACCAGGCTGAGGAGATGGAGGTCAAAAAGAATGTTGCTGCAGAAGAAGTTGAGGCCGGGAGAGGAACGGATGAGGTTCATGATGAAAAGGAGCAGCAGCCATAGGACACTGGGAGAGAATCAGGAGAGAAAACTCTTGCAGGAAGGCCACCTCTCCCACCTCAATGGATGGTAGAAAGCAGAAAGAGAAAAGCTCAGTCCGCTCTAGTGATTCCTCTCTCCTTGGCCGAAATGATGGCCCAATTTCAGGCCCCGCCGAAGGCAAAGAAAGCCCGGACAGTTCACACTTTGCAAACTGAGCCAGGTGGAGAAACTGTTTCCATTGTGGAAACACCTCCCCTAGACACTGATGAAGCAACTAAAAATCCCGCAGATTATAATGTTGCAGAGGTGTCCCTAGGCAAAAGAGGAAAGCAAGGCGAGGTGGACTTGCTTAAGGAGGCAGCAAGGGCAGTTGAAGCCCGATATGAAAAAGAGGCCCAGAGGCTCAAGGCTGAGAAAGAAAAGAATGCAAATCTTATGGGATTTCTCACTAAGCTGGCCAGACCCATCAATGCCGCCCCTCCAGAGGCCTCCACATCAGAGGAATTACCGCAGAGTGACATAGACTCCCTGCGAGTAATGAAAAAGAAGGCCCAAGCAGTAGACGAATGGGTCAACCTACAGATAGAAAACACCCGGCGTTTCCTGGCGTCTACTCTCCCGGACTTATACACGGCTTGGCAAGTTTTCCATCAGGAAAAATCACTTATTGAGTAGTGGGAGAGTGACGCCGAAAATTACCAAGCGTGGAAGGTAGAGCTCGAAGAGCTCCTCACCTTGGGAGAAGATATAGTTTCCAAATCTGGAATTCTGGGTGAGGAATCATTTGATTTTGTAAGAACTCAGCACTCCAGACTTGACCTCACATTGGAGGTAACCAAGCAACTGGTAGATTCCTTGCAAGAAAAGGTAAATACTGTAAAGTATTCTTCTAATTTATACAAGTCCTATGTAATAAAGGTTTTCGGGGCTGATCCCCTTAGCACGGATATGTATACCCCCAAAGATTTAGTTTTGGGGAGTTTTGATGAAATAATGAAATCCTGGTATCAATCCCCGAAGGGGGTGGATGGGGCTCAGATGGCGATTCTAACCGACATGATACTTAAGGGTCATGACGCTGCAAGAATGGCAGATGAATTCAAAGAAAATGTTCCAGACCTGGGGGAACAAGTTGAAGTAGCCAGGCACAGAAGGGCCAGCCTAAAAGAGATAGATGAAGATGGCATTTCCCACCTCCTTCAGGCCTTCAATGATAATAAGCAACCTTGAGCTTTCTCCGGGGGCTAGGGGGAACTTGAGTGTTGAGTATTCTTTATTCTTTTGGGACATAAGTTCCCGGATCCCGGAGTCCCAGATCCAAAATTTTGTATTCTTTAAAGTGGTCTGTGTCCCGGTCCCCGAGGCCGACCGGTCACTTTCAGAGGTGGTTAATAAAGACTGTCAGAAGGTGGTTGGCCACATCATGGGGCATCGACTTGGCAGTTGGTTTTCTGACAGGGTGGTCTTCTCGAGGCACCATTTGGAGGTACACCTGGCACATTGGAGACAGGGCACCGCATTTCCCATTTATGAGGCATGTAGCCTCGGTCCCTGGGGGACCTACTTTCTTCTTTCTCCTCTCTGGCTCTCTTCTCGAGGCTGATTCTTCCGCTGTATATCCTTGGCTTATTCTTTTGACATGGCAGACCTATTCCATCTCCAGGTCTTTTGTAGGGTGGCACAGGCAGTACCAGCCCCCGGATATTGTATTTTATTAGAACATAATGTAAATAGGGTTAGGGTTAGAGAGTTGTATAAATAGGCAGATCGGCCCATTTCCAAGGGTCGGAAAAATTAATGATTTTGTTGTCCATGGAAATAGAAAAGTAATTTCTCTTTTTAAGTTGCAGAGCTCAAGGCTCCATTGTTCTGTTCTTGATAGTTAGATGCTCCCCTGGAGCCGCCATTGTATCACGCACTAGTGCTTGATGGAATGAATATTAATGAAGAAGGAATAATTCTTGGCAATGATGTTGTTGGCATTCCTACTTCTGAATTAATGGTATTTCATGTTTTAATGTTCCTTATGTCTTTTACTCTGGTATGTTAAAGTAGATTAACGAACTCTTTACTCCCGCTATTGATAGGATGCTAGCTGATGGTTATGTGTTTCTTCGGTATTTAGTGTAGTTTACCAGAGTATTATTGATGTTCTGGACATTTTAGCATGACTATAGTTAGATTAAATACTTCTAACCCTGCAGGATCTTTTTCATTTTATTTGCTAAGTATAGAACGCTCAAAAAAACCTTTCTTTGATCGAATCTCTGGAGAAGATGAGTTGAAGAAACTAGCTATCCCCCTTGAAAATAGTCACCTCTCCCAACCGAGCCCCGCACCGTCGTGACCCGACACCCAGGTGCTTGAAGGCCCAGAGGATTTTATTTCTCCCGGACAACCTTTGCAGGCGGAGTTGGCCGATTTCCCCAGAACCCGGTGACAACTTATAACTGTTGGCAGACCCGGTCAGCAAAACCCCGTCAACAAGATTCAAAATACATTGTTATGCTGTTGGATAAATCCTAGACTAGTATTTCACTTCACATTTCATGCTTTTTCATTGTTATTATTCACATGCTTAGAGCTAGAATGCTTGTTTATCATTTTTTTAGCTTGTTTGAAACTAAAAATCCTTCAAGCTAGGTTGTATTCATCATTGATTGTAGTATATTCTGAGGGCTAATATGTTACTAATCACACTCCTCCTAGTTAGCAGGCAATAGGTCGATATTAGGTGGTTTTACATGCTTGTCTAACCATTTTGGACTAATGAAATGACTTATTGAGTGTTTGTGTCTTTCTTAACAGGTTCCCAAATATACACACACATTTTTGGCGCCCACCATGGGGCAAGATTTTCAACTTGGCCTCATTTTCTAACACTTTTTTACCAATTTTCATGCTCAGGATTTAGACACAGAATCATTTTTAACCATTTAGAATCACATCCCGGATACGCCATCGTACCGCAGAAAAGTTGGATCGCATCCGGGATTTCCCAAATCATTTCTGGTTTGGGCTCACATATGGTCAGCAAGGGATCATATTTGGTGAATAAGCTCACATACGGTATACTATGTCATATTTAGTAAAATTTCAAGATCGTATCTAGTTAAAAAGCTTGTGCATTCAGTTTACCTAATCCTAACATTTTGACAAAGTGGTGTTTGTGGTATTTTGCAGCTTGATAAGTGTTTGGAGGATATATTTGGAGTTTTTCATGGGGTTAAACTAGATAAATACTAACGTGGTTTTACAAGTTGCCAACCCCCATCTTGACTTCTATTTATTTGCTTTCCGAACTTAAGACCATTTCTCCACTTGATAAAACAACCAAATATTATGCTCTTTTCCTTTTGACGAGAATCAGAAAATCAGATGTTGTCTTATCATTTGTGATGAAATTGGGGGTAAATGAACAAGCAAACAAATCACTTAATTCTTTTTGGATAGTAAATGAACAAAACAAAGCACTAAATATGTGGGATTAATTGAACAAGTTCAATCGCTTAATTTTCTTTTGGAATCATAAATTGAACAACACAAATTATTAAATCATTGTGGTAATTGAACAAGGCAAATTTTCCCTTTCAAGCATCCTATTTTCTTTAAAATAGGAACAACTAAATCAATCTCAACATAGCTTAAGGGAATGAATTTTGTTTTAAGTGCTTTGGGAGAAAACGGCATGGACTAGGAGAGTATGCTCTTCTTCTTTTGAAGAATCAGAAATCTAGAAATCCTAAGCTCGCCAATCCTAGTTACATATCATTTAAACAGTAGAGGGCCTGCCGGTTGAGGAAAAAATCTCTCGGGAATGACCCAAGTGAGGACAGGTCTTACACTGACCCTTCCAACTCACTATAAATAGTTTCTTCCTTGTAGGCCAAAGCCTCGGAAGATGGAACTGGTTTTGTTCTTGGAATTATGACATCATTCCTTGAACATATCTGGGTATATGTAGAGTAGAGCCACTTGAATCTTGCTTGCAAGACTACATATATTCAGGTACTCATAGGGTTATATGCCTCAATTTTTCCTTGTACAATTCTATGGGGGATATTTTTGAATGTATTTCCCAATAATCTACAACAACTTCAACTAAAAGAATACCCAATTCATCCCCAAAAGGGTGATAATCTTTGTGCAAGGCAAAAAGTAATTGCCCCAAGACACTCATCATATCGTGCCCTCACTTGCATTTAGAGTCGGATAATACAGCATCATGACTAGAGCCATTGCATGCTTGGTGATGGTTGTATTCTAATTAGCATTTGAGTGTGTACCTAAGTTAATGAGCAAAGATTTTCATCCTCCACCTAGAGAATAGGATAAAAAGAGTGTTTGTTTCACCCTCTTAACAATGCAAAATTGATTGACGTGTTCTAAAGATCACTAAAAAGATAAGCTTCTCAAAATAATCAACAAATTTCAAACCTTAGAGTACAAGTATTTTTCACATCTTACAACACCTCTTGATGCAATCTGGAAACAAGCAACTTCACGCACTTTGAAAACAAAATTTTCAAAACTGAGCCAAATTGACAAGACATCATAAGATCGTATCCTATTTTTCCCAAGTCACATCTGGTATCTAGGATCGTATTTGGTATTTAGGATCATACCTGGTTAGCAAGAAGTTGTATCCAGATTCTAGGATCATATCCAGTACCATCAGAGGCTCATATCTAGGAGCTCGCATTTAGGACAATGGGAATTTTTAAGAGTTTTTCTTAGGAAGTCTCAGTGGATTAGGATACCCTTTTTTCTCTTTAGTTGGTTCCTATTATCTCTTCTGGTCTTCCTGTTGTTATTTCAAAACACTTTCAAAACATCCACCTTGCATGCTTAGTCAATCTTTCATGATCAGTTCAATACATGTGATCTACCCATTTTTCTATCAACAACTTGGTTCCTTGCTCACTATCAGGGCATTCTAACCCTCTAACGCTAGAATCATTTACATCCACCAACAACAAATAGTTACTTCTACCTAGACACACCCACTTGAATGATCTAAAATCCCTACTGGCACTATTGGGAAATGTTAAAAAAGTTGAGGAACAAACTTCATGGTTAACACAAGACGCAACTAGTACACAACTAAAGGATCAAAAGTGCCTCCTAAGACACCACACTTTCAAGGAGAAACTTCTCGCAGTTCCCTTTTTGATCTAGATTCACCTCCAATGGATAGCAACACTAACGAATCGAGTAAGGCCTTTGAGGGTTATAATGATGGAAAACAAGCACAATATGAAGGCACGAAAGAGGAAGAAAGGACTTGTATGAGTTAATTTTGGCCTTCTCAATCAACCACACACTTCAACATAGTCCTTCTTCACCAGGTACAGCCAAGACTGAATATGAGTTATTCATCCTGCTTGTCTGCGTGATTTGACCTGTTGCCTTCTATCTAGATGGAGTTTTGAAATTTGCTCTCAGGACGAGGGCCTCACAACTATGGACCATCTAAGAACGAAGGATTTATCATCATGAATGCAATGCAAATGCAAAGATTATGCTAATGAATTGAAATATGAGATATCATCTAACATGAATACTAAATGCCATTAATCTAGAAATTGAAGTTATTCTATTGGCAATATGCAATTACTATATATGATATTAGCAAAATGAGACCAAAATTCAGTATTCTAACAATGCAATTTCGAGTAAAGTTTTCAGGGGTTTAATCAGGGGGTTTGAATGAAGAATGAGAGCTCTTTTATAGACTCTAAGAGGATCAGAATAGAAACTTTCCTATTTTGAAATAAAACAACTAGAAAAGCCAGTTAAAAACAGAAAGCTTTATTGAAAAGAATTCAATAAATTGTTTTCTTCCTGTTTT
>MU225564.1:624103-636492 GCA_018584345.1 Thuja plicata
TTGAAAGACATGGAACACTCAGTTTTGACCGTGAGGTACGAAAAACTAAAGTGCCCCAAGTAATAAGGGTTTGATTAGATTGATTGGAATAGATTCAATGATGTAATCATCCTGCCCCCTCGGGAGCAAAATCGAAAGATGACACATCATAATGATGATAGAGAGAGAAAAAATCGCAGATAGAAAGAATTTAGAATAGATTACGGAAGAATTCAGAAGAGGTAGAATCAATTTTGAGTGATTTCAAGGTCGGGTTGACCAAGTTTGACTGGGGTTGACCAAAGTTGACTAGAGTTGACTTTTGAAGAAAAAAGTCAAAGAATTTAGAAAATGATGATATGATAAGAGTCTGACAAGAAAGCGAAGTCAGAAGGGTGACTGCACAGGCGTCTGATTGCGTCGGTCCCGAAAATTTTAAAATGCAATTTTGAGCTATATAGGAGTTTCAGATTTCAATTTCGATCACGAAAATGGATTCAGGACGGTCAAATTAGGTAGTGGTGCAATTTTTGCGCAAAACGGAGCACTTTGAAAAATTAGGTCAAACCCTATATAAGGACAAAAGGGTCATTTTCAAAATCATTTGAACCCTTTGACTTTGAGAAAAAGAGCTCTGAGTAGAAGACAAAATGGTGATCCCCTACAGCAGCCATCGATTCAAGTGATCTAGGAGACACAGCCGGCCCGCAGCGTACAGACCACCTGTGAGTAGTCGATAAACCTCTTTGTAATTCAAATTTTTACGCATTTAGGTCAAATTTTGGAGTATTTTTTGCATGTTTTAGGGTAGGAATTCACGAGATGTCGCGCGAAGAAGTACATTTCTTCGCGCGCCCCGGTGAGAAAGCTCGCATGAAGAAACTCCCTATTCGCGTCGCTCGAAATGAAGTTTCATACGATAGGGCACCCAAATTTGCGTGAAAAGCGCCTAATAAAGGCACTTCTTCACGCGATCCCGGATAAAACATCGCGCGAAATGAAAATTCCCATGCGAAAAAGAGCACTTTGTCATGCGAAAGAGGAATATTTCTGCGCACGAAACTTTGTCCGGTCGAAAGAAAAAAGTCTGTGTTGCGTCCAAACGTGATTGCGTCAGCGTCATTAGTGTTCGTAGGATGTCGTGAATGCTTTATTATTGTATTATACTATGATTATTGGCAAGTACTGATCGTGCTTTGTTGTTCGCATGTCTTGCAGGTCGTATTTCCAGATGTAGCATTCAGATCGCATAATCTAGGGATCAGCAGATTGATAGCGCAGTTGACGGATGCAGAGTCCGCACATATAGCGACATTGGGTCTGAGTACGTTATGTGATATACCCGAGATCTGGGTAAATCACAGATTGTTGTGCGCATTGGTTGAGCGTTTCTATTCAAAAATGAACACGTTTTATCTACCACAGGGGGAGATGACTATCACTCCCGAGGACATTTATAGGATTCTGCGGATCTCATTTGTTGGTACCAGAGTAGAGTATGAGAGATGACCCTTAGTGGGCATAGCAGCATTGAGAGAGGTCTTCCAGGATGATCTCATGATGTGGAGGGCGATCCCATGGGAGGAGTTGATTGGGTCATATGGGCAGACCCACAGATTACGAGTAGTACTAGCATGCTTCCTAGGATGCTATTTGATGCCAGACCGTGGACAGCACGGCCTAGAGTGCGGCTGGGGCAGGATGCTGCAGCTGATGGTGGATCGGCCACGACACTACGGATGGGGCCAGTGTATGCTAGCGCACATGTATCATGAGATGCATGAGGTTGTCTACAGAGAGTCAAAGAGTATGGCCGCTAGTGTGTTTGTGCTACAGATATGGGCATGAGAGCATCTCCCCGTCACGAGACCGATATGTGAGGATATGCGGCAGCCCTTGGAGCCCTACATATGAAGATACAAAGGTACAGTTACCTAGCCCACGCTGGGTAAGATAGATTAGTGGCGAGCTCAGCTCGATGATTTATCAGCAGTGGTTTGGAGGCCGTGGAGGCTTACAGAGGCTTGGGATGACACAGCAGAGTAGCTGAGCCATATGTTCTGTCCCCGTGTGTTGATAGGACGCACGATTACAGTGATGGAGAGATTCCCTCTCAGGCGAGTATGGCAGCAGTATGGTCGGCCACAGGACATCGCCCAGGACTACATGGTTTACTCTAGATTCGCTGATGAGGAGAGGAGAGGCTGGGGTGGGCCATTGGATCAGGGTCGGACGATGATAGAGGTCTGATCATTGGTACCAGCACAGTGGGACTATCTGAGAGATGTGGCAGATGCCGGCGTCACAGTCGAGTACAGAGAGCATTTCATCACACATCCTTTCCCGAGATTCACAGATCCCGTGGGCACAGGAGGGAGAGGGCAGGTGGTACCCCCACTGGTAGTACAGCCACAGATGCCGCCACCACAGCAGGGTCCATGACCCAGGACAGTTCAGGTGGCCATCCCTCCCTGACAGATGGGGATGGATCCAGGACCAGGTGGCAGTGGCAGTATGAGGCAGTCGCGGAGACGGATTGCAGCAAAGCTAGAGGAGCAGCAGGTGCCTCCACAGGAGGAGGCTCAGCAGGATGATCTGATGCAGGAGGATCAGCCTAGACAGGAGGTAGGACAGGAGGCAGTGCAGGACCCATAGCGGCGGCTGAGAGAGAGAGAGTGAGGCAGCTCACCAGACAGGTGGGAGACCTTACCATACAGGTAGTAGTGCAAGATGCACAGTTGGCGGATCGAGATCAAGATATATAGGATCTCTGGGCGGAGCTGCGCGAGTCCCAAGAGGAAGTGCGCGAGGCTCGAGAGGAGGTATGCCATCACTCAGCAAAAGTAGCATATTATTATGCGGCGTATACTGGTGCAGTGCCTGACGAGGCATCGCAGGTAGCGAGATTTTCCACTTACGCAAGAGGATCAGAGGGAGCACAAAGAGTGCCGCCTCTAGATAGGGCCCCACCTCCACCTCCTCCAGGTGATGAGGGAGAGGGCCAGAGCTAGACTGATGATAGAGATAGTAGATCACATGATATATCTGATGCGTTGGCATTTTTGTATTGCATCACCATTTTTTGAGATCGATCGTGCTCGAGTAGCACCATTTTTGTAGTAGTATCGACACATGAGATATATATATATGAGCTCGTCTTTTGGTATCATTACATATTGTAGTTTGTCTTTTATGAGATGTTTCCTATATGCTTAGATATGTAGAATGTATGCAAATGGATAAATATGTATGGAATATATGTATGAAATGCACATGTATGAATGTAAAGAGGTATGTATGTAATGATGTGATACAAATGTAAGATGTAAATGGAAATGCAATGTATGATTGATCATGAAATGTGAATATGAATATGTATATGATACTAACATCTCATGCAGGACAACAAATGCTAACCAAAAGGATATGTGAAGAAACGAGAGCGAGGATTGGGAACATAATCTATTTGGGTCAGACAGTGAGGAAGAGATCCCTAAAGACAAATACGAAAAACTCAAACAAAGTAAAAGGATTCACAAGCTATTAAAATAGATAATTGGTGATGATAAAGAAAAGTACTTCCTACATCTAACATCCACAGGTGTCAAGTTACCCAAAGATTATAATGTGGAAAATCTCAAGGAAAAGGAGGTACCAAACCCGATATCTATTCTCACCAAACACCTCAATCTAATGCAAACGGAGCTCACCAACCTCAAACAAGAGAAGGAGAAACCCAAAACCAAATATTCTTTGGATGACATTTGTCCATTTCCTTTTGACAAAAGTATCACTATGGTCCTGTTTCCTCCTAATGTGGCAAGGCCAAAGTATGATAAGTACATAGGAGAAATTGATCCACACGACCATGTAAGAGAATTTTGTGCTCTAAGCATTGAGTACATGCATGAACCCACTTACCTCATGCGACTGTTTCCAGGAAGTCTAGGAGGTAATGCCATGGAGTGGTTCTCAAAATTGAATCCTAAGGTCAAAACATTCAAGGAATTGATGCAACGGTTCATTCAACATTACTCCTACAACATCCAACATGATGTAACTATGATGGACCTATGCAACACCAAACAAAAAATTAGAGAATCATTCACACACTTCCTACAAAGATGGAGGAAGATTTTTGCATGATATTCAAGGGTCATTCCTGAAATAGAGAAGATGGAAATCTTTGTTAATAATCTAGTGCCTAAATTGAGCTATGCTCTACAAATGCAAGATTCTACTAGCTTCGATAGGATGATTAAAAATGCCCTCTGTATTGAGGAAGTCATGGTCAAAAAGGGAGAGATCACCCTTCAAAATGAAAACAAAGGTAGTACCTCCAACTCCAAGCCTAAATGGTGGAAGCAAAACAAAAATGTTGTTAATGACGGATTAGTTGATGCCTCTAACATTAATTTAAACCCGAAGCATTCAATCTAACAAATGGCATGCAAGCAAGCAAGGAGGCTAAAGTAACACCTCCCATTCCCAAAACAAACAATGATAATAACAAGGAACAAACCTGGACTTCAAAACCCCAAAGAATATTCACTCCTTTGGGGGAACCTCTTGAGACCATTATAATAACATTGGTGGATAACAAAGTTCTTATGATTCCCAATTCAAAACCATGGGAACCAATGGTCAAGCCCAGGTGGTGGTATGATAACTCCTATTGTGTCTTCCACAAAAACAAGGGACATAAGACTAATAATTGTCTCAAACTTAAACATGTCATCCAAGACCTCATCGAAGGAGGAAAGATCAAAGTAGGTGGACATACTACCAATGAGGATCATATGGCATTCAACAAACCCTTTCCTAATTACAATCAAGGGGAGACATCTAAAGGAAAAGGTAATGAGGTAAACTACACCTATTCCAAGAGTGACAATGTGATCAATATGCTCAACATTAAAATTGAATCCATCAATGTGATCACAATTAAAGGTGCCTCATCCTTCTCAAATGATGTAACATGAAGCCAAGCACAAGTTACAATCAAAGGACCTCCAAAACCAACATCAACACCCAAGGTTCCTATTGTAACTATTCCTAAACCAGCAGCAAAACATGTGGTCACTATCCTTGGAGCAAAATATGACTTGGTAGACCAATTAAAATGAACCACTGCTAAAATTTCCATTTTTGAGTTACTCAAGATATCCACTGTGCATAGAGAAATCCTAGAACAAGCTCTACATGTTACTAATGTTCCAAAGGATATAGATATAGACAAGTTTCAAGCAATGGTCAATCATATCCTAGCACCACACTACCTCTCCTTCTCTGAAGAAGATGACAAGTCATTGACCCATTCACACAATCAACCCCTCCATATCGAAGTCCTTATTCATAAATCCCATGTTAGATGCGTATTGATAGATGGAGGCGCAGGATTGAATATCTATACACTGGATCTCATCAGGAAACTAGGTCTTTTAGAAAAAACAATTGACACTAGAAACAATATAACCATCAAAGTTTATGATGAGGATGAAAGATCCTCCAGGGGTCTTATTGCTCTCCCTATCAAAGTTGGACCGATTGAAAGAAATGTCATATGTCAAGTTATGGATTTACCATTGGCCTACAATATTCTACTAGGGAGACCATGGATTCATGAGATGCAAGTTGTACCATCCACTTATCACCAATTCATAAAGTTCCCACATAATGGGATAGAAGTGATGATTCCTACATATGCCAACTACACTTGAAACAATATCAAAGTAGGTAGCATGATCCCACATAACAAAGAGGCTATGGATGCAGTTGCTCCTGAAACAACCAAGGACATGGTTATGAAAAATTTTAGCAAAACATTAAAAATTCAAGAGACAGGTATGTGAGAGTACAAGCTAGACCTGACTCCCTCAATGGCAGATCTTCCGGTATCACCAAGATCCTATGGGAAACTGTCATCAACATTCACACCTCTAGCATTCAAAGAGCCTTCATAAATACACAAAGCAACTGGCATGATAAAGGCATCCACATCTTCTTCAGATAACATAGAAGAATAGGTAATCTTGAACTGGCATTACAAAGGAGAACCAGTGGAATCTGAGGTCAAACATGTGAAGATATCCCCCGAGTAGTATGAAAAGGGATATGAGTTCCTTACACAAATAGGTTACAAAGGAAAGGGACCTCTGAATGACACAGGATGAGGGATCATTGAACCCATACCTATGGAGTTCCGCCTCAACAGAGATAAAATAGGACTGGGTTTTAATACTCAATCCAACAAACATCCTTCATAAGAGAGTCCACCTTCTGAAATAGGGAGTGATAGAACAGATGAGGTAATATTGGAACCATGGCCTTATGAGAGATTACTACATATTGATGCAGGGAATCCTAAATATCAAGGAGAATGCTACATACCTAGCTTTGAGGTACCACAGGATCTTCACACTTCTTTGCTAGAACAACCTCCCATTCAAGAGGTAGGAGAGACCATAGCAACAATCACTCAAGAGGAACCCTGGCCACAGAATTTACATCCTAATTGGGGGCAATTAGTCACAATTTCACATGTCCTTGATCTACCTCACTTTGATCTACAAGAAGCTAATCGAGTCCATCAAATAAACATTGCTAAATATTTAAACAGATCTGATGATGATGTCATGGACTTTCATGACTATGAATGGGATCAGCTATCTATTACTTCTGAAGATATTGGGATAGATACAATCCACATGTTCGCAGCTTCCTCAGCTCCTAGTAAATGACCTCACACTCCTTTTAATGATACTAATCCTCCTAAAGCAGAAGAAGAGTTCATTCCCCCGATCATTGATGGATACACTGGTGAATACATAAGTCTACAAGAATTTCATAGGCTACAAGAAAGAAGCCTCCTTTTACAGAGAGATGATGATGAGATTTCTGCTGATGAGTCGCTAGAGTTCGATCCATATATGACTGAAAATGACCCTTTTAACAATGATCTCACTCTTATTGATCTAAACATCGATGATATTAAATTAGCAGACCATGTCATGATGGTTAATGGTCTTGATGCTAACGTGATGCTATCCTTCCCAGAATCCAACTCCCTAAAATTGGTACTTCCAGACCTAATTGATTGGACTGAAATAGATCCTACTCCTATCCTTGACTTTTCCAATGACCACTCCCTAGCTTGTTATCTCAATGCTTGTGAACCTTACCCTTCTTCCACCAATGCAAGGAGTGAGAACATGTCATAAGAGGATATCAAGTTTCTTAGTCACAAACTAAAAAATAAAAATAAAAAGCAGACTGATGGTGAAAACCACTCTGTGGCAGTATCATATCCCAAAATAGTAAAGAAAAAAGATGTATCCAATGGTGAAAACCTCTCAGAGGTGCCAAAGGATGAGGCTCTTGATATCCTCCCTGAACACTTTCAAGAAAGATCTTCAGTATTGATTGAACCAACACAGCCAGTAAACTTGGGCACCATTGAGAATCCTCAAATAGTTCATCTGGCTCAATCCTTATCAGAAGAAGAGAAGGTACAGTTCATAGAGTTCCTAAAGGAGAAAAAGATCAACTTTTCATGGTCTTACACTGATATGCCAGGGCTAGATCCTAATCTCATCATGCACCACTTGTCTATAGCTCCTGGTATTAAGCCCGTGAAACAAAAACTTAGAAAAATGCATCCTCATGTTGCATTATTGGTGAAAGTAGAACTAGAAAAGTTGTTAAAAGATGGATTTATTTGATTCATTGCCTATGTAGCATGGATCTCCAATGTGGTCCCCATTTCTAAATCTGATAAATCTATTAGGATCTGCATGGACTTCAGAGACCTCAACAAAGCATGTCTAAAGGATGACTTCCCTCTACCAAACATTAACATGATCATAGACCTTACAGCTGGCTTTCAGATGTATTCATTAATGGATGGATTCTCTGGCTATAATCAAATCAAGATCACCCCTGAGGATCAAGAGAAAATTGCATTCACATGCGCATGGGGCACATTTTGCTGGAACGTCATGCCATTTGGGTTAAAGAATGTCGGTGCAACATATCAAAGAGCTATGACAACAATATTCCATGACATGATGCACAAGAACATGGAGGACTATGTCGATGACACATTGGCCAAATCCAAAGAAAGAGGTACTCACATTATTGACCTAAGAAATATATTAGATCGAATGGAATAGTACCAACTCAGGCTCAATCCAAAGAAATGTGCCTTTGGATTCCAATCGGGTAAGCTCCTAGGATTCATAGTATCAGCAAAGGGAATCAAGGTAGATCCTGCAAAGGTAAAAGCTATTCTAGAGATGACTCCTCCACACAATATCAGTCAAATGAGGACACTACAAGGAAGACTCCAGTCTATCAGGAGATTCATGTCCCAACTTGCAAATAAGGCACAACCCTTTACCAAGCTACTACATAAAGGGGTTGCATTCAATTGGGATGAACACTGCGAAGCAAACTTCAGAGAATTGAAGGGGTACCTGGTTGCTCCACCTATTCTTATGGCACCTATTCATGGAAAACCTTTGCTCCTATACATTTCAACTATAGCTACATCCCTAGGATTATTACTAGTGCAAGAAGATGAAACAAATAAAGAACAAGCTATCTACTACATTAGTAGAACTCTAGTCACTTATGAGCTCAATTATAGTATTATTGATAAAGCATGCTTAGCAGTCATCTTCGCATCATAGAAATTAAGACACTACATGCTCTCTCATATAGTAAAGCTCATTGCTAAGATAGACCCTCTAAAGTATCTTTGGAGCATAATAGCATTAACAAGATGTTTGACAAAATGGGTCTGGCATCTTTTTTAGAGACTATGCGACTAAATCCTTTGCATCACACTTCACATCAGACTCATTTAGCGATTATGCGACATAAAGAAATCACAGTGTCTCGTAATAAAATATTAACTACTGAAAACTTCTTGTGACCTCCCGACCTATCTGTGGGCCCCTTGATACATTACCGTTCTATTTCAACAATTCTGCGATTACGCAACACAAAGTAAATCACGAAGTCTGGGAAAGAAAAAGGAAAATTTTGACGTTGCATGAGACAACGCAACAAAGGATAATTGCAAAGTCAGGGATAAAAAAGAATATGCTATCTTCAGTTATGCGACCAAGCGATAAGAATACAAATCATGACTTAAGTGAGGCAAAAAGGTAACTGAGAAACATAAGAAAACAATGCCTTATGGTTTTTCTTCAAATTTGAACACTGAAAAAGAGCTAGGGTTTTAAGCCTTTCGAATACTCTCATAGGTTTAGGCTTGAAAACATGAAAATTTAGAGAGGGAAAACCACAAAGCCGAGGGAAAGAAACCAAAACCTAGAATACAACCAACAGTGGCTTTGATGAGGATTGGCTAAACAAGGTTTATGAAAAAGAACCACAGAATCTCTGGTTGGAGACCACCACAAAAATGGAACCGAACACCAAAAATAGGAGAAAAATATTTAGAGAAATTACAAACAAGGAAAATAATAAACATATGATACATATTTACTTGTGCACTGCAATGATTTTCATCTGAAGAAAGTTTTCAAAAATTTCCCATGCACAGGCAACTCAAAACCTTCTCCCTCCATATCTTTCAACAAATATGAGTATTTACCAAAATGTTTTGAGATTATATAAGGTCCTAACCATAAAGACTCAAATTTCTTATGCTTACCTCTATCTTTTTCCCTTGCATTCCATTGGAGAACTAAGTCACCAGCCTGAAACTTTCTGTTAGTAGCCCTCTTATCAAACAAATACTTCATTTTCTGTTGTAATCCTATGTTCTCCTTCTGACTATCTCTCCTGGTTTCATCTAATTCTATCAACTATATCATTCTATCTTGCATTGGATCAGAGATATTTAAATGTTCTTCTTGTATAAACTGGTAAACAGGTAATAAATTATTCATTGGCAACCTTTCTTGTAAATCATATACCAATTCAAAAGGGGATTTACCAGTTGCCTTTTTGAGTGTTATCCTATCAGCCCAAAGTGCTAACCTCAACTTTGTATGCCATGTTTTCTTATTCTGTCCCAAAGTCCTCTTTAGTATCTTCAATATGCTTTTGTTTCTAAACTCAGCTTGTCCATTAGCTTGTGGGTGATATGGGGATGAGTATGATATTGTAATCCCATACCTTTCACAGAAGCTTGTCATTTCTTCTGATCTGAAACTCATAGAATTATCCATCACTAATTTACTAGGCACACTAAACCTGGTTAAAATATTATCCATGAGAAACTCAGTAACCACCTTGCTTGTCGCTCTCTTGGTAGGGATAGCCTCAATCCACTTAGTAAAGTAATCAGTGGCCACCAATATCCAGCTATGTCCTGCACTAGATTTCTCTTGAAGTTGCAACAAAATCAATCCCCCACATAGCAAAAGGAGCCTCAGTACTCACTGGATTCAGCAACAAAGAACCTACAAATTTTATTTTGTTGGAAAACCTCTGACATGGTTGACATTTTCTGACATGAATATATGTTTCTTTGAACAAGGTAGGCCAATAATATCCTGACCTCAAAATCTTATGGGCGGTGGTCTTAGCAGAAAAATGACCTCCACATTCCCCTTCATGCATCTCAACCCAAACCCTCTCAACTTGGAATTTGTCAAGGCACAACAATAGTATACCATTCTTATCTCTCAAAAATAGATCTCCTTGGATCAAAATATACCTTTGAGTTTGTAACTTCAGACTTCGCTTTTTATTTTCAGATAGATGATTAGGGCACTTAGCATTTTTGAGAAAGAAAACAATATCAGTATAGTATGGTTTCCTTTCTATACTAGAAATAGCTTGATCATGTATTTCTGTCTGGTTCAGCTGCACTAAATCTAGATTTTCTTCTATCATAAGTTTTGCTAGACCTTGTCCCCTTATTAGTTTGGTGATACTGATCTCAAGATTGAACTCTTGGATTCTTGTAATCCATTTACATCTCTTACCCATAACCTCTGACTGTGTGAGGATATCTTTTATTGCTGAATGAGGAACATAGGCCTGCACCTTAGCACAAACCAAGTAAGGCCTAAAATATTTTATAGCCTTAACCAATGCATAAGCCTAATTTTCCATTATTTCATAGTTAAGTTCTACAACCTGCAAAGATCTACTGTAGAAAGATATAGGATGTTCAAAACCATGTTCATCCTTTTGAAGCAATATTGCAGCAATAGTATGAAATGAGGCAAATGAAAACAAAGAAAAAGGCTTAGTATAATCTGGAGATTTCAAAATTGGAGCCCCTTATACTGCCTCTTTAATTCTTTCAAATGCTTGCTGAGCTTCCTCATTCCAAAAAAACTTAGTATCTTTCTTCAGCAATTTCACAACAGGCTTAACAATTTCTGCAAAACTGACTATAAACCTTCTAACAAAATTTATCTTTCCTAAAAAGGACTGAACACTTTTTAAAATTCTTGGAGAAATTACTCTTTGAATTGCTTCCACTCTCTCAGGGTCTATCCTTATCCCTTCTTTGGACACTATATGTCCCAGCAACTTCCCCTCTTTGACCGCAAAATGACACTTCTTAGGGTTCAAAGAAACACCATATTCCAAAGCTTTGTTAAAAATTTTACCCAAGTGGTCACAATGATCAAAAGATTTTTTGGAATATGCAGTCAAGTCATCCTGATAAATGACCATGAATAGATCTATAAAATCCTTGAAAGAAACATCCATGGCCCTTTGAAAAGTTGCTCCTGCATTTATTAATCCAAAAAGCATTTTGATATACACATATGTTCCCCAAGGAGTAGTAAATGCAGTCTTATACTGCTCTGTTTCTTTAACTAAAACCTGGTTGTAACCTAGAAAACCATCCATCATGGACAACAATTCACAACCAGTAACCTTATGCAACATTGCTTCCATATTTGGCAGTGAATAGTTATCTTTCAATGAAGCAATATTGAGGTTTCTAAAATCAACACATAGCCTGATGTCACCATTTTTCTTCCTCACTGGCACTAGGTTTGATACCCATGTTGAATGTCTAATAGGCTAGATTATCCCAACATCTTTGAGTTTCATCAACTCTTGTTGCATCTTGGGAGCCAACAAGAGATTAATAGGTCTTTGTTTCTGTCTGAATGGCTTGACATCAGACTTCAAAGGAATTTCGTGTTGGAAAAGGTCTTCTCTATATGCTTTCAAATCATCATATGACCAAGACAAGACATGTTTGTATTTTCTCAATAGCTTAATCAGGTTTATTCTTACATGAGAATCCAAACCTTTTCCAATATAAACTGTTTGAGGGTTATTTTCAGATCCTAAGTTTATTTCTTCTAGATCCTCAACATTGGCATTGCTTAACTTGGATATATCATTTTGCTGAGTTATAAACAATGCCTCAAGTTCAACCAAACCCCTAGGAATCTGATTAG
>MU225564.1:651037-661611 GCA_018584345.1 Thuja plicata
GCACTCCATTTTCTTGATAACAACATGCCATAGTGAGGTGGTATGTCAACCACAAGAAAATTCATTGTCATCACTACATCAGGGCAAACCGCTAGCCGATAAGGCATAGCTTCAATAGTTCCAATTACAGGGACCTCTCTGGAATCCATAGCTATGCATCTACCATGAGGTGTATCAACTTGCAGCCCCATTGCCTTCATGATTTCAACTGGCATAACTGTATTTGAGGCTCCTAAATCAATCATGCAATTCTTGAGCATTTTATCATTGATTATTAATGAGAGAAAAAATGGGTTAACAACTTTTGGAGAGCAAGTTGCATTTAGGAATATTTGAGGAATTTTAGATGTCAACACCTCCAATTCATTTCCCTTGGTAGTTGGCTTTTAAGAAACCACCACTGGACCCTGAACCTTTATTGTGGGTACACTATTTAACAACGACATCACTTTCTCTTTGTGTTCTTTGATCCTCATCATTTCTAGAAATGGAACCTTAACTTTCATCTGGGACAAGCCCTGACCCATGTCTACTGGAGTATACCTCACATCTGAACACTTTGATTTATCAATAATAACATCACTTTCCCCATTATTTTCCTTTTGAACTAACTCATGAACCACATTTGGCTCTATGGCCTTTGTGACAATCTTGACCTTGTATTTATTTACACTTTCATTAGGTCCTTCCTTTTTCTGAACATACTTAGTGTCTCCCTTGTTTTCCTTTATAAAGATACGTAAAGGTTGGCTACCAGTTCCACCTACCACCCTGTTCCTTAAGTGGTAATTGCTTCTAGATTTATTCACTAACTCACCAATAAATCTAGCCTTCTCTTCACCTGAAGCTTTCCTTATGAGTGGAACATCCTGACGATCTTGGGCATAACATCTTATACTCTCATCAGTTTCATTGGTTTCACTATCAGACAAAATCTATTGGTGATGATTCTCAATCTTTTTTTGTGATACATAGGAGTCATGATTTTCCTCCTCGTTATTTGAATCAACATCACGGCATGAAAAGGTATTGGTCATACTATGATCACAGTGTTCCCCCTCATCCTTTTCTTGTTTCTTACTTGCCCTTAAATTCAAAGAGACAACAGAAAAATCAGGGTTATGAGGAGCGTCACAAGCCTCACACCATGTCTCCTCATTGTAGAAATGGACAGAATTTCTATGTAAGGGGTCTGGATTTATATTGTCTGTTTCTTCCCTTTTAGGTGCAATAACAGGCTTTCCATCTTTGAACTGAGTTCCATATGGATGATTTTTCATTCTGTTGTGAGCATTATAAGTAGTATTGTAAGAAGGTCTATTCTTCTGAGGAGCCTTATATTCCTTATATTCCAACTCTTTCAGACTGCTCTTGTTAAACCTTGCATCATCCCTCCTATTTAATTTACCAGACACTCTTCTGTTCATTTCAATATTGACTGATATTTTATAAGCATTAGTGAGTGTTCTAGGGTTCTTATCTCTCAGAGCATATCCCATCTTGGAATCAAAGGCATTTAAATAAGTTTCTAGACATACCTCTTCATCTAGATTTATCTTCTGGAATAGTTTATGCATAGCTCTTTGAAATCTTTTGTTAAACTCGGTAACCTCTTCATTGTAATTTTTCTTGATATTATTGAACTCATTCAATAAAAAGCCTTTATTTGTTTTGTATCCATATTGTTCTTTAAATAGTTCAATTAACTCATCCATAAAAACAACAGAGCCATTAGCAAGGTTTCTAAACCATTCTCTTGCATCCTCAACAAGGGATTGAACAAATAACTTCATTAGTACATCCTCATGGGTGATATTCAAGTCATCAACAAAATCAATGAATTTCCTTAAATGTGTTTCACAAGAAATCACATTATTACCAGCAAACTTTGGGAGATTTTCTCCTATCACCCACATCTTTAGGAAAGGCATTAGGGTACCCAGGGATACCAAAAAAATCAAATTGTTTGTACCTCTCATTATCCAGTGGTTTCCTTTGAAAACTATCATCCTCTTTAGCTGTAATAATTTTTCCTCTAAAAGTTGCATTATTCTCTGGTCCAGTATAAGAATATTTTTAAGATTATAAAAAATCTATCTTTTTCTTCATTTCAATTGTGGAAGCTTCCATTTGTGCCTTTTCCAACATTTTTTCCATGGTTTCCTTTTATATTCTCAATTTTTCTAAATCAATTTCTAATTTGGACATTTGTTCAACCATAGGCTTCTGAAATTTAGGTTCTTGATCTCTATTTTCAGCCATCTTTTGTTTACCCTTATTTATTTGTAAAATAGAAGCTTTATGAGTGGATGGTATTTCTTTTTTTTTCTAAGAATTCTCTGTTTATTTCATCGTTTGGTGTTTTGGAAGTCTTTTTCTATTGTTATCAAGAGCCTTATGATCATTCCTTTTCTTTCTTATTTCTCTTTCCTTTTTCATTTGTTGAACCAAGGCAAGCTGCTTCAAAATAAACTATTCTTCATTGGCTAGCATATCAGAAGGGGCATCCTCTAAATATGAACTAGGTGTAGTAATCTCTTCTCTCTCATTTGAAGTAGAAGTGAGTGTGGGTGTGTCTAATACTCTTTCAGCAGCCTCCTCATAGTTTGAAGTATTTCCATCATGAGAGTGTTGAATAGCATTCATATCATTCCTGGTATTTACCTCTTCACCTTTTAAAGGAGTTTCATCCATATCAACTTGAATTCCTTTTTTCCTCCAAGAGACTCCAATTTTTGAGGATGATGGGATTCCTTCATGTAATACCCTTTCTAGATCAGTTCTTACTCTTGACCTAGTATTCATTCTGTAAGACATTTATTTCTTTTGCACTAATCACAGAGATGTTCCTTTCAGAGTCACCACCCAAAAAACTTGGGATGAATACTTATCAAGAGGGTACCTTACTAGTAACCACAAATATAGCTTGAAAACAAGTTTAAACCTTTAAGTGCCAAATATCTGGATTACCTGGGTAAGAGATATTCTGCAGATTCTAAACAAAAACTTTTAGAATCTCTTAGACCTCCCCAGTAGAGTCCCCAATTTGTTAGCGACTCGGATGGGCCAACTCAACTGTAATGAAAATTTTTAAACTGTAGAACACCAGAGATTTCTAAATACTTCAACAAGACTTGACCATCTCTTTTATCCCCAGTAGAGTCACCAATTTGTTAGCACTTTTTCTTGCAACACTTACCTAATGATAACAGTATACCTAGTATACTCAAATGCAACCTCCTTTAGGGAAGAGAAAGGCTAATTTCTAAGGATTGGATAATATCCTTCTTCATTTTTGAGCTCCACAGACTCAGGCAGGTTTTACCTTTTGAAGATTACTGTTATCTCAGTCTATGTATTTGGTGGATTATTTCATTCACTGGTTATGAACCTAAACCCTCACTGTAACAAATTATAGAACACTTTAGACATTGCAATGACTAATTTAAAATAGAGTACTATAAGCCAGGATATGCTTTTGAGAACATAAACCAATGAGTTAAGGATTTGCATCCTTCTTCCTTTTGTCCTTAGGAGGGATAACCTAATGATTCACTCTCTAAAGAATCAACAAAGAGGACACTGTCCTGCTATCATAAGTCCTTGATGAGTTCAGTTCATATATTTTAGTAACAAGTATGTTTGGAATAAATTTTGAATGTTTTGAAAACTTAGATGATAATAGATTATCAGACCCAGCTCTAGATCAGTGCCTATCCTTTGGGTTACAGAGTCAAAAGCTTGAAGTTTCACATAAACAAAACACTGTAAGCTGCCTTACAACCTACATGCAATTAGGATAAATTGCCTTACAAATTATCTGGTTACCTCTAAAATACTGTATCAAATCCTTAATACTAGTATGCTTCCTGAAACTACTCACAAAACTTAGTTCATTACATGAAAAAAACTTGCAAGTAATTAGATAGTCACCTTGTAACCAAAATGCTTCAGAATGCCTTACAATCTTAAAAATAAAAAGGCATACACAGGAAATAAAGAGACAACAATAAAGAAGAGTAAAATTACACCGTATTTTATTGATGTAATCCTTCCTTTATACATAAAAAAGCTTTGAAGCTTGAAAGAACACATGCACAGATTTAGAAAAACTGATTCTTTACATTAATTTTCATTCTACTTTCATAAGACAACTTTCTTCTATATATAGGTCTTCAACCATCTTGGAATCCCTTTCAAAAGAATGCTACAATATTTGAATGGTCTCAGAAAACCTAACCCTAAAACTACAGAAGAGACAAAAAGAAAGAGAGAGAAGAAGCGGTGGAATGACCAAGTCAAAAAGATAAAAATAGATATTCTTTGTTCTTCTCCCGATCTAGCAACTTGAATCTGATAGTATACATGGTATATGGTAGTAGTTATGTTGAGTCTGGATGACCGTGCTTTTAGATTTACCTACATTCTCCTTTTGCAATAACTGTCCTCTTTATCTTCAATGGTGAGGTACCAAGTAGTCATCCTTACTCATCGTCCAAAAAATCTTCTTCTACTATTGGCTTCTTTCTCTTGGGTGTAGTCATCAATTCCCATGCTCTCACTTCATCATCTGATGGCCACTTGAAGTCCTGAGTACTCTGTATTTGAAACTTTTTCCTATCCCATCTTGCATCAGTGATATTTTTGATATCTACCAGAAACTTATTGATGTCAATTTCTGCCTTGAAAGCTTCGTCCAATATCTTATTGAACCCTTCTACATCAATATTAGTTCCTAAAATAAATGCCTCACTACTAGGCATTTTGCTGTCAAACTCACCCCTCTAGGCATCTAAGGCCTTCACTTGATCATCATCTCCTCTTAAGGAAGGTATAAATCTATTAAAATCATCAGAAAAGAGGCTTAACTTTACCTCAATTTGGTTCAATTTGCCCTTAAATAATGAGAGAGAAATATTAACTCTTTTGATCTCATTTTCAACTTCAGTCACTATTTCTTGCAAATTTGATCTCAGGGCTTGCAATGATGCTAGCTTCTCAAATAATTTCACCCTAGTAGACCACTTAGTAAAATAGGGGTTTAGGACAGCCAAATACCCCATTACCTCTGTGTGCAAACCTGGCAATTTGTTATAGGTATTCAGTACAACATCAGCTTTATCTTTTAATATGTCAATTCTATGTTGTACCACACCCTTCAATTCTCTTAAAGCAATTGCATTTCCTTTCCCTTCCTCAGCCTTTTCCTCAACCACCTCCTCAGACTTTGCTTTTTCTTCAATTAGCAGGGGCTGTGGTTGTACAAGTACATACATCACCTTAGGTTTTGTTTCCAATTTTTCCATTAATTTCTTTATCATCTGATCCCGCTGATAAAGTTGCACTCAGCATAATTCTCTATCTTTTGCCAATGCACTAGTCTCTTCCACCAATGTGCTACACCTATCAGATAATTGTTTAATTTTATCTTCATTCAAGTGAGCCCAGTGTGTCATGATTTGGGATATCTCCAAATCTCCTATATTTTTCATCGTCCACACCATTTGATTGCCCACCATATTCTCCTGAATATTCACTAGTTGAGGCTTTTGATCTTTTGGGCACAAGCTCCACATTGCAAAGGCCTGAGACTTTGGGCTATACCCAAATCCTTTTATTACATCACCTATTTGAACTTCACTAGCCATCTTGAGATGTGGCTATTTCCTTATTTGATCAATTATGAAGGTGGATGCTAAATCCCAGCCCTCAGCCAACAGTATTCCACCTCCTAGTACTAATTTCCTGGCATCCTCTGGTGAAATATCCTCATTTTCAGGATCATAATTTTACAAAGAAACCAATGCCTCATTAGTTATGGTCTCCTTATCATCAACTGTTAGTTCTGCTCTTATTTTTTCCTTCTTATACCATCTCAGGAAGTCTTTGAACTCCTCAGTTTTCACAAAGTTATCATCATTCAAAAATTCTTTTTGATGAATCAATCTTTCATCAATACAGGCCTTAAGAGGCACTTCAACCTCATCATCTAAATCAGGCTGTTGTTTCTTTCCCTCCCTAATTTCTTTTCTTAGTTTATGATCATATAACCTATTTCCAGGTACTAAGGCCTTAGCCTTATCTTTCTTATTATTTTGTGCTTCAGTTGAAGGCTGACCTATCTCTAATTTCTACCTCTTTACAGTAGGTTCTTCTATATCATCTGGTTGGGTGACCATTGTCAAATCCATAATGTGGCCCTCTGCTCCTTGTAACTATGGTATTTCAGCAATAACTTGTTGTGGTGTAGCATACCTAGTAGGACGTGCATAATCACTGTCACTACTACTGTTATATTCATACTCTGAATGATCAGGTTTCTGAGCACCTTTTTTGTCAAGAACAGTATCAAGCTATTCTATGATCACATAATAGTTGTCTATCATGGCTTTAATCCTATCAAAATATGGGAGATCAGGGTAAAAACCCCCCAAAAGCCATCCCATTTCTCTTTATTTGCCTCTCAAGATTCAACAACTCCTGAATCCTCAGTCTTCTTGTATGAATATCATCTTCATCTAAAATATTCCTTGTTGCATCTTCCTCTATGCATTCACAGTGGATATTAGTATTGGGGATTGTAGGAGTATACAATCTTCTTACCCCTGCCATAAAACCTTCTGGGTCAATGTATCTATAAGGGGCTGCCCCCATTCTGTATCCTTCCAACCATTAACCCACTGCATCAATAGCACCCTTGCCAGTTGTGAAGTTAAAAATCTTGAACTGCCTAGGGGTCAAAGTCCCCTTCTTATGTGGCACAAAATGCTCATTATCTGTCAACAATAGCTGCCATATAAATTCCATTGTTGCCACTCTTGCTGGTACATAATATGGTAAGAGATGAGGTGAGTGAATACACCCATATACCCTAATGATTGTATAGTTTTCTTCCAAAAATAAAATCACCCCCAATTATGCTTTCCATCCCACCTATCTGTGTAGTCACATCGCCTAAGCAATTGCATAATATTTAGTGGGATTCTTGTTCTGCGTATCCCCAAATCCTGTACTATTGGATACACAATCCAATTCTGAAAAGCACAATAATCACAGTCCCTAGAAGTGTAATTCCAAACCCTCACCCAAAATTGGATAGGATTTGGTCCTGCTTGGTAGAATCTCTGAGGGGCTAGATTATTAACATCCATGATAACAAAATTGAAGTGTAAAAGGATATGCATAAGAATGGAGTAGTGTAAAAACTTAGGCTCCTTCTCCTTTGGGTTTTTCATCCTCTTCTGTGTTGCAATGAAACCCTCATGCATTTCATCAATGATGAGCTGAATATAATCATAGCTATTATTGGAGTGGACCTCTTGTAGGTCCAACACCATCATCAAAATTCTTGCATCAATCTTCTCTGTGTCACCATCTATCCCTAGCACTCTACACAGGGCATAGGAAACATACTTGATATAGAAATGTAGATCCTTGTAATAATATGGGCTGGTCCCAGACATAGGATCCAAATATTTTCTCACTTCCTTTAGCATATGTTTCAGCAACTGGCTTCTAGCAATACCAGGGTTCAAAGTATATCTCTGTTGCTGCTTCGTCATGTCAATTCTAGTGGACATGGTGCTATATAAGCCGAAGGCTTGCATGAACAAATTTATGTTCAATATCAATAAGGAAGTGCCATCATCCCTTTTGATGGTCTTGGAAAAAACATCATAATGATTGGCCAGATCTAGGAATAAGTCTACATCTACGAAGACATCAGGAACAATCAACCTGGCTAAACCACAGGTCCAAGGGTTTGATACCGAACTGGCCTTATGAGAGTTCTTATAAAAATAATTGAAAAGAGAAAAACCTATTATTCCTGGAGTAACAGTATCTCAAAAATCTCAATAGTCATCAATTAGCACATTTGCATTTTCCCTTTTGTTCAAAGTCGAACCAGGAAGCAACCTGAGGAATTCATCTGAATAATTAACTTTTTCCCTTAGCCTCATCTTCTACCCTCTCACTTTCACCGTTGGTCGAGGCTATACTGACCGCTCTATTCATGTTTTCAGTGCTTGAATCTCCTCTTCTTTACTGGTATTGAAACAAATCTATCACTAAGTCTCACAGACTGTCTTGTGCACAATTCTCTAGAAACAATGAGCCTTAAAACAACAGAAAACCCTGTAATTCTCTGAATTTTCACTTTGTCAGACAACTGAACTCTTCCATTTTTGGAATTCTGAAAGCAAGGTAAATGAAGATGAATAATCCATCAACTCCTTATAGTAACCATTTGAAGTACATAGCTGATGATTCTCAGAACATCAATTATGTCTTTAATGCCACATATAGCGAACATAATTGAAAACCTAGCCGTAGTTTCCTGAGTGTGACAGGAAAATCAAATTTATAAAACTGAATCCTCAGAAAAACCTTATAAAATTAAAATGAGATAACATGTCATCCTGGGATTGGCCCACTGTCATACATCTCAGCTACCCTTTTCAGCACAGTAATCAAAATCTGAAAATCTGATTGGCTGATGAATGATTCATACTGACATATTTGATACTGGCGCCTTTTTACAGAATTTTGGATCAAACGACCATGTGACTGCACTTATTTTCTTTTTCATTGACCCCAATCCTTAACCTGTGATTTATCTAGAGACATGGTGACTACATAACTTCCTTAGCTTTTCTAACCATAGTCACCATTTGGTGATCATGTGACATAAAGAAATCTAAGTCGCGAATGGTTATCACTAACCCATGTTCTTTTCTGAGACTATGTGACAAACTGTTAGTGTTAACTTCTACAGTTATCTCTTAGTTGCCAAATGTTACCTTTCCCTTGTCAAACTGCGCGACTGCCCTTAGTTGCCAAATCGCTGAATGAAAATGTTGAATGCCAAAACTTCCTGAGACATCACGACAAAGCATCTTGCCCCTTAATTTATCTGACGACCTCGTGACAAACCCTTAGTCGCTAAGTCACGAGGAATTTTCTCCTTAGGCTCTTTTATTCTCAGACTTGGTGACTACCGTAGGATCTTTCAATGATTTTATCTGATGGTTGTCGCTTAATCACCAAGTAACTTTTTATACCCTTAAAATATTTAGAGACCTTGTGACCAACAGAAACTCCTAGTTAGTCTCATAGTTGCTGAATAAATCTCTTCCTTTAAGTGATTACACTAAAGTCCATTTACCCCCTGACACATGTCTTATTTTGATTTGAAAGGTAAGTTATCTGGCGACAACCCGACTGTGCTTTATCCCAAACTGTAAGAAGTTAGTCGCCAAGTCTCAGAATTTTTTATTTAACCGGCATCTTTTCTAGAGACTGTGCGACTAAAGCCTTTGCATCACACTTCACATCAGACTCATTTAGCGATTATGCGACATTAAGAAATCGCAGTGTCTCATAATAAAATTTTAACTACTAAAAACTTCTTGCGACCTCCCGACCTGTCTATGGGCCCCTTGATACATTACTGTTCTATTTCAACGATTTTGCGATTACGTGACACAAAGTAAATTGTGAAGTCTGGGAAAGAAAAAGGAATATTTTGATGTTGCATGAGATAACGCAACAAAGGCTAATCGCAAAGTCAGGGATAAAAAGGAATATGATGTCTTCAGTTATGCGACCAAGCGATCAGAATACAACTCATGACTTAAGTGAGGAAAAAAGGTAACTGAGAAACATAAGCGAATAATGCCTTAGGGTTTTTCTTCAAATTTGAACACTAAAAAAGAGCTAGAGTTTTAAACCTTTCGAATATTCTCACACGTTTAGGCTTAAAAACATGAAAACTTGGAGAGGGAAAACCACAAAGCCGAGGAAAAGAAACCAAAACCTGGAATACAGCCAACAGGTCCTAATTCTAAGTGAGTTTTGTAAGGAAACTTAGGTGCGGAAACAACTTCCTACACTAATCTCTAAAGGAAAGTATTGTGCAAATTCTTTTAAATCCTTACAAATTTAGATTTGTTAACTAATTTAACAAAGATATTGCAACCATATACCATGCATATAGAAAATAGAGAATGACACAATGATTTACCCTAGGGAAAACCTTTCAGTAAAAAACCCCAGCACTCCAAAACTTGCACAATGTATTATCTTCAACACAACAGTTACAACACACTTGCAATGCAAGTTCTTTCAGAAGACAATCGACACACACAGACAAATCCAGTAGCACTAGATTAATCCAGTAGCACTAGATTATACCAACAATACACTCTTTTCATATCCTTTCCTGTAACCCTAAAAAATGCTTATATCATTGTGCTTTCCTTTTTAGGGCAACTCCCAAAGATAGCCATATTAGGGTTTTACCATTTTCTGAGAAAATAGGAACCCTAAAATTGGAAGAGTGTACAGTACTCAACTTTATCAATTGCCACACGTCATTGCATGTCTTCACCTATCATTGAAATCTCCTAGAAACATCTCTCACATGTCATAGGAATTTGTCATAACTGTTTCAGCCATGATCTCCTTACACATAATTCAAGATGCCGACACATCAAGTGGAGTGACACATCAACATGCCAACTAGACATGTACACTCACACTTAATTACATTATTTGAAAGAAATACATTTTAC
>MU225564.1:673887-684655 GCA_018584345.1 Thuja plicata
AAAGAAGGATGAGGCCAGTAGTAGTCAAGGTCAGAGGGGAAATAATTTCAATCAAAATAATAGAGATCAAAGAGGAAGAGGATGAGGACAAGGATCAGGAAGAGGAGGCTTCCATGGAACATGTTTTTACTGTGGAGAAGAAGGTCATAGGGTGTATGAATGTCCTCAACACCAAGGAAGGGAAGATAGGAGAAATGATGGCTAGGCTAGAGTCACACATGTGGATGAAGATTTTGAATGAGGAGAAGCCCTAGTTAATAGAAGAGTCATGCTGAGTGGTGAAAATGAACCTAAGCAAAGGAGGAGCTTGTTTCGCACTAGGTGCAAGTGTGAGAATAAGTGTTGTGATGTGATTATTGATAGCGAAAGTACTAACAATCTGGTGTTAGAAGAGATGGTCACAAAGTTGAAGCTCAAGAGGCAGAAACACCCACATCCATACCGGATCACCTGGGTGCAGGATGACCACAAGGTCATGGTTAATGAACAGTGCCTAGTAAATTTCAAGATTGGAAGGTACTATGTGATATCATACCTATGGATGCTTGTCATATGTTGCTGGGAAGGCCATAGCAGTTTGATAGGCATACTGTACATGATGGTCGTGTAAATACATATTCCCTGACAAAGGATGGAGTGCGACATAAGCTAAAACCATTGAAAAATACAAAAGAAAAGGTATGTAGTAATGCAAGAATAAATTTTGTTAATGGAAGAAAATTCCTAGAGGGTATGAAGCATGAGCATATGTGTTTTGCTTTAATTCTAAAAGATAGTAAAGAGGAAGTAGAAGATGTGCCTGTAGAAGTTGCAGATCTATTGAATGAGTTTCAGGGTATTATATCTGATAATGTGCTTGATGGATTACCACCAGTAAGGAAGATCAGTCATTAGATGGACTTGATCCAGGAGCCAGTTTTCCAAATAAGGCAGCACACAAAATGACACCAGTAGAAAGTGAAGAATTGAACAGACAAGTGCAAGAGTTGTTGTAGAAGGGTTTGATTCATGAGAGCTTGAGTCCATGTGTTGTACCAGTATTATTAGCACCAAAGAAGAATGGAGAATGGAGGATGTGGATAGATTCTAGGGCTATCAATAACATCACAATCAAGTACATATTTCCATTGCCGTGGATGGATGATATAATGGACTATTTGAGTGGAGCTATGTACTTCTCAAAGATAGATCTGAAGAGTGGATATCACCAGATTTGCATCAGAGAAGGAGATGAATGGAAGACTACCTTCAAAGTAAAGGAGGGACTTTTTGAGTGGTTGGTCATGTCCTTTGGTATAACTAATGCACCAAGCACTTTCATGCGGCTCATGAATGAGGTCTTGAAAGAATTTCTGGGTAAGTTTTTCATTGTTTACCTAGATGATATTCTGATCCTTAGTAAGACATTAGAGGAGCATCTAATGCATATTCATAGGGTTTTGGAGAAGTTGAGGGAAGAAAAATTGTTGATTAATTTGAAGAAGTGCAGTTTTGTGAAGGAGTTAGTATATCTGGGATTTGTAGTTTTGGAAAAAGGACTGAAAATGGAACCAGAGAAAGTGCAGGCTATCCTAGAATGGCCTACACCAAGGAGTGCTACTGAGGTAAGATCATTTCATGGTTTGGCTAGCTTTTACAGAAAGTTTATTAGAAGTTTTAGCAGTATTTTTGGTCCCTTGACTGAAACAATGAGAGGGGATAGGAAAGAGTTTAAGTGGACTAAAGGGGTTGAGAAGAGTTTTGAACTGTTAAAACAAAAAGTTATAGAACAGCCTATTTTAGCAATTCCTAATTTTAGTAAGGTGTTTCAAGTAGACTGTGATGCTAGTGGTACTGGAATAGGAGTTTTTTTGAGCCAAGAAGGTAAACCTATTGCATATTTCAGTGAGAAGTTAAATGATGCCAAGATAAAATATTATGTTTATGATCAGGAATTTTATGCTATAATTCAGGCATTAAAGAAGTGGAGACACTATCTACTTCCTAAGGAGTTTGTTTTGTATACTGATCATCAAGATTTGCAATATTTGAATAGTCAAGGAAAGTTGAATCAAAGACATTTGAAATGGGTTGAATTTTTGTAGAGTTATACATTTGTTTTGAAACACAGGAGTGGAAAGTCTAACAGGGTTGTAGATGCTCTTAGCTAAAGGAAACTTTTGCTAACAGAGATGAAAATTGAGGTGGTTGGGTTCAAGGAACTCAAGAGTTTGTATCCAGAGGGTTCTGATTTTGGTGAAGCTTGGAAAGCTTGTACATAACTTGTTAGTCTAGACAGAACAAAGTGGTTGGATTTCATCATTCAGGATGGAATGTTATTTAGAGGGAGCCAGTTGTGTATTCCATGAAGTTCTATGAGGGAGAATCTCATCAAGGAGAAGCATAGCTGAGGATGGCTGGACAATTTGGTCAAGATAAAACTCTTACTCTGGTTAGCGAGAACTATGATTGGCCATAGTTGCAGCAAGATGTCAAGAAGTTTGTACGTAGTTGAAGAGTATGTCAAATGGAAAAAGGAGAAAAGAAGAATATAGGATTGTATCAGCCATTACCTATACCAAAGAAGCCTTGGGAGGATATCAGTATGGAATTTGTTCTTGGTTTAGCAAGGACTCGGCGGGGACATGATTTAATTTTTGTGGTGGTTGACAGGTTTTCAAAGATGGCACATTTCATTCCCTGTAAGAAGAATAATGATGCTATTCATGTGGCTGAATTGTTTTTCAAAGAAGTGGTGAGACTACATGGTTTGCCAAAGAGTATATTTTCAGATCGAGACACTAAGTTTGTTGGATATTTCTGGCACACATTATGGAAGAAGTTGAAGATAGACTTGAAGTTCAGCTCATCACATCATCCACAAATTGATGGACAGACAGAGGTGGTGAATAGGACTTTGGGGAATTTGCTGAGATGTTTGGTTGGAGATAAGCCAATAGGTTGGGATTTGATTTTACCACATGCAGGATTTGCATACAATAATTTTGTCAATAGGAGCACTGGTAAATCACCATTCTAGATTGTATTTGGAAGTAGTCCCAGAAATGCTTCAGAGTTGAGGAAGATAGACAAAGGAGAGATAAGTAGTGTTGAAGCTGAGGATTTTGCAGAACATCCATGTGGAGGTGAGGAAGCACATTACCAAGATGAATGCATAGTATAAAGCTAAGGTAGATGAGAGAAGGAGGCATAAATAAATTAGGTTGGGGATGAAGTCATGGTTCGTTTGTGGAAGGAGCGATTACCAGTTTGTACATATAACAAGTTGAAAATGAAGAAGTTTGGGCCATGTAAGATACTGAAGAAGCATGATTCAGGAAATTCTTATGAGGTAGAATTGCCTACTGAGTTGAATATTTCACCAGTATTTAACATTGTAGATTTGACAGAGTACCATGAAGGGGGTGTTGAAGGTGAGGTCACAAAAGCACAATGGAGTATTCGAACTACTACTTCAGCTACCAAGGAGATTGAAGATATACTAGTTAGTCATGTTGGAAGAAGCACAAGGAACAGGACATATGAAGAGTATCTAGTCAAATGGAGAGGATGACCTATAGAAGATTCATCATGGCTGACAAAGGAGGAGGTTGACCATCTTTTTTTTCCTCTACACACCTGAGACATGATAGGGTCACTTCTCAAATTACCCTGGGTGTCTAATGCAGGAGCATCCTGGGTGTAAGGGGCAATCTTGCATCACCCAAAAATATGTGTTTTCTATTCAATAAGGGCTATTTTGTACAAAGCTACTATTTTGGGAAACTTGCTATTTTTAGTAAGTTGGCCATTTGAACTTGAAATGTTCTAATTCTTTAGGTGAAGGATCATCTTAGTCATATAAGCATGCCAGTTGAGTTTCATTGCCATAGCATCTGTATTGGCAAAGTTATTAGGGATTTACTATTGAGATTTTAGGGTGTGAAACCTTTGAGCTCAATTTTTAGGACATTAGAGGCTCTAGATTGAGGTTGAACCCCTGGTTGACTGGCACTTTTCATGTCAACCACTGTAGATCGCAATCTCCCCTTTCCAAAAAGTGGTTATAATAGCCAATTGGAGCTACGGTTCAAAAGTTATGGCTTCCAGAAGTTGGGCTACCTAATCTCATATTTTGTAAATATTTAAAGCCGACCCTTTTGTAATAAAAGTGAAAAATAATTAAATGCTAAGGGTAGTCAGCCTTAATGGCTAGATTTCTGAAACCTTCTTGGGCAGTGGAAAATTGCCTATTTAAGGAAGGCCCGTAGTCTTTTCTAGGGCAATTCTTGGTGGTTATTTGAGGCTTTGTCCTATAGATTATTGTAAGAGATGCCCATGTGGCTTTTGATATTGTAATTCTAAAGTTTTTAATTCCACATTTGTGGAGCCAATAAGCAGCCAATTTTTTGTTCTTGCAATTTTTTGTTGTTTCTCTCTGTTTCTTTTGTGTACTTGTGGTCTTAAGGGGAGTCCCCTTCATCACCTTTCCACTTCTTTTTCTATCAGTCTGCAAATGTTCCCACCATAATGATGCATGTCCTCTTAAATTTGTGCAAGAATACATTAATTTATTATATTCTTTGGTATCTCCATAATCATAGTACTTCTCCATTTATGTGATCAATTCAAGTAATTTATATGAATCCAACTTACCATGATAATTAGGTGTATTGAAGTGTGTTCTTGTATTAAATCTAGTTAGGGCCTTGATAAACTTATCATCTCCTTGTTCAATTTCAGGTTCAGATTGTGCTTCACCTTCTTCATTTATTTTTTCATTTCTTTCTTCCTCTACATCATTGACATCTTCATTGTATCGACCTCTTCTCTAGGTCATTTCAACAACATCCAATCTAGTTGTAATCTATCTCAACATATCCAGCACAACTAGATTTTCATCTCTCCTTCCACCTCTAGCATTTCCTCTCTAAGCCATCTTTGTGCAAGTTTTATACAACTCCAGTTCACATCCTTACTCCACCACCCCACAAAAAATCAACTGAATACTTCACAAGCTTAGGAACCAAAATTTGCCTTAACAGAATCAAAAACTCACTCTCATACAACTTAATGCAGCCAACAATAGGAGGAACCTCAAATACGTCATCCCAATCCTTATAGAAAGAGTCACACAATAGAAGGAACACTAATTATGGAGAGATATGAAAGATCATATTTCTTCTTATCATCCTTAAATAAAGTACAATGGATATGCAACATGCGGTCTTACATTCCAGGCATACAAGGCTATTTGAGAACCTTTTATAGGATATGTTTTATACCATCTATCACAAGATCACTTTAATACTTATAACTACTGAAGCTATACTACTACCTTATTTCCCCTAAGGGATTAGTTACATTAGTTTTTAATGCCTTCACAAGCATCTAGTCATCCTGGGAAAGATTACATTCTCAAAGAACAATAAAATGTATTACACTATAGGTCAGGACCTAAATCACAAGAATCTCTTACAAATTGATAAAAAATGATGATCAAACCCACAAGTAGGTCATCCATGCATATAGAATCATCAAGATATGAGACAAAAGCTTCTCTGATCAAGAAAATCCTTTGTGAGAATAGAATACACAAACTAGTTGTGACACATGAAGAATAGAGATGTCCCGCCAGAAAACCAAGATATCTTAAATGTGAAGAAACCAATCCAAGTGCGAACCTAAGTGAAGGTAAAACATTATGCCTATAAAATTGCATGAGATGTGCAATAGAAAATGATCCAAACTAAAGGAATGCTGAAAGAAACTCAAAAATAGACAAATTGGAAAATTAGAAACAAAATATTTCTTGTTGATGCAAGATTTCCAAGATCCCAAGATGCTCTTGCATCAGATGTTAAGTTTACATTCTTAAAGGGGGAGTTGGAAGAGGAAGAATACATTAAGAAATAGTGCAAGAATTTATATAAGGGTTACAAGTCCACACAATGACCAATGCGGGTCTTAGACATCATGGAGGAATCAAAATGGACTTGGTCCATGCACACAATCAAACTAATTATGACCTTTGAATGCATTTGTTAAACTGACCAGTCAAATGCTAGTAGCCTTGTCCAGGCAGTCTAGTAAATTTAAATTTGAAAAGTTCCAAAAGAATTAGGGATTGAATAACATATTCAAATACCCTTTACAAAGATACATCTAAACCAGGAGAACCAAGGTTTGAGGGGTCATAACATAGACTAGGTTCAAGAATTTCATACTGGACCAGAGGGCTGATTAGGCCTTCATTAAAGAAGGAAGTGCTATCAAATGAGGTGTTTCATTCTAAAAACAATTGGAACATCTAGGGGATTTATAGAGAATGCTAAATCCATAATTTGAAGCCTTGATGCTCAGTTGTCTAGAAGTTATACACTATTGTGTATCTTCAGATTTGGTGCATACATGGAGATATACACCTAGGGCTCAATCATATAGCCAGCTCCATGCATCAACACAAAATCAACTTGAAAAATATTTGAAATCATATTAAAATAAGCTTTCCACTATAGATTATCTAATTCCCATGGAGGAAATGCTTCAGATTTACCAAGCAACGTGAAAGCCTTAAAAATAAAACAAAACTAGAGTTGCAGAGACAAAAATCATGATATCTTGAGTTATGGGTAAGATATATTCACCAAACCAATTTCATTTGAAGGCTAAAACATAGGGAGATCTGAAAAAATTATTTTTATGTAGAGTTGGAACTGTACATATCTGTACAATCCACTGTAACTATAAACAATGTAAAAAAATAGTTTTTTTATTGATTCAAGAGTCAAAATTACATCATGTTTCCTTCCACCCACCTAAAAGGGATATGAAGTTCATCCCCAATGGTTTAAAATAGTTTTTTAACCTCTTATCCAAAGGGGGAAGAGGTACAAACAAATTTTTGAAAAGTCGCTAATATTAAGCAAAGTTGCAATTAAGCAACCTTTGCAATTTTGCATCTAATGAGAAATGTGACTCAAGTGAAAACCTAAGTCCCTAAAAGGAACCTACTTTATTATAAAACCATCTAAGATACTAACCTATCCTAGAAACAAACACTTGTTGGATCCCATGACCATAGTGTCCCAAGTGGCTTATAAGTGCCCAAACTTGGAACTAGGTCTCACAAGTGGATCTCAATGATTGACTAACTCTAAAGCCTTGAACTACAAGATGTATTGGATCCCTGTGGGCCAAGAGTGTACTAAAAACATCAAGGTTGAAGGAGGTCTACAATCTTCATGTGACTTCATGTGTGAGGAGGTGCTCCTACACCAAAGACTTTTTGTGACATTTTTTTGTCCTCAAGTTTTTCATATGTTTGTAATTCTCACTGAAGCATAATATAGTGGCTAGTTGTTGGAGAAATCTTTGAGTTATTTTAGTCCTCTTTCTTTCTGCATTTTTGTGTACTATTGTGAATGATTGATAAAGATAATGTTGTGAATTTTTTTCATTCCTTTTTATCTTGTCTCATTTCTATACCTATCTTCTAGAGTGAATGTTTAATTGTAGGTCATAGTCTATGTTTATCTTCTTGAAATCTATTTTTGTGAAAAAATTTCTTTCCTTAGGCAGTTTTCATATCGGACCTCTCTATGAAACACTTTTTCAAGCCTATTCAGAAAGTTGTGCTTGCTTTGATTCATAAATTTTATACTAACTCTTAGCCATTTTTGTTATGATTCATGTCATTCTGGTGTATCATCTAATAGATTAAGTTCTTTCTTTATTCCCTTTCAATTTTCTTCTATCTCATTTCCTCCCAAGTTTTATTTTGAGTTTCAAGAGAAAAATAGATAATTATCCAAGAGGAACCGTCCTAGAATCCAGAGGTCTCACTTCAAGTTTAGCAAGGTCCCACAACCTAGAATTTATTCCCATGTTATACCATCTCACTAGACTCTCAAGTTTAGTAGGGTGAAAATATGGTGTATAATAGTTTTCACATGTCCGATGGGACCCAAAGTAGTTCATCTTTTAAAGCTATGTTGTCTCGGATATGTTAATTGCATAGTTTTGACCTAAAAGTGGTTTTTTAAGCATATTTGGAGACTCTATTGGTGTTTAGAACAAGGAAGATCTAGGCCTACTAAGTTTAATGAGAAATATGGAAACAAGAAGCTCAAAACCTTCTAAATTTTTGTAGTTGTCTCCAACAAAAAGAAAAGGAAGAGCATCCCAAAGGACACCCCCTACAAGGAGAGTGCATTCTGCACCACCTTTTGTAGAGGAAAGACCCTTGTTATTTCATACAAGAAGGAGAGGAAGGTCTTTAAGCAAGGATTTGCTAAGAGATTTAGCTTCACTTACCGGTTCAAGTGCAACCCATACAGTTGTTATTCAATAAATACTAGTCCCTATGATGGCAAGGCAATTTGCATTTGTACCCTTTAATCTGGGTAGCCCATTAAATTTTTCTTAACACCATGATGTACCTCTAGCAGCATTAAAAAAATTTCCTTTTTTCACAGGTGAAATCCAAACAATAGCTTGTGAGCACATCAAACATGTGGCTACCATTTTTAATATACACCATGTCACTGAGGAAGATATTGCTACCAAGTTGTTAGCAGCCTCCTTCAAAGGTAAAGCCCTGGAGTGGTTTAGAACTTTGGCAGTTGGCTCAATTGATTTGTGGGATAGACATGGAGACTCCCTCAACAAATATTTCAAAGATAAATCAGATCATTTGTCCCTAGTAGATAAACTCACTACTATCAAAAGATCCCCTCAAGAATAGATGAAAAATTTCAATTAAAGATTTCTTAAGATATGGAATGGGATTCCTATTTCTATAAGGCCTTCAGTAGATTATGGTTTTCTATATTTCTTCAAAATTTTAAATAACCATATATTTGTCATGATCTAGTCTATGGGAGGTACCTCACTTCCCTAGGCTTTTGATATAGCTATTAAAGTAGAGAATTGTCTGATTAAAGCTTGTATGATAGCCCCAAGGCCACCCATGCCTATCTTCCCTAATATCCAGCCCAATATCCCTTTACACATTCCTCCATTTACTTTGATACCTACTATGATAGCATCTCAAGCTAGTTCAAGCAATGAGGAGTCAAAAGTAGGTCATTCTCGATAATTGCAAGAAATGAGAAGTATTCAGAAAGAAATGTCAACAAGAAATGAAGAGTTTATTGCAAACCCTTAGTAATAAGTTGATCAATATCAAAAGACAAGATTAGGAGGTTAGACCACCTTTCCAACAATAAAATCAAGGTCTTCATCAGCAATATCAAGTACATGGATAGTCTTATCAACAAAAAATACCACCATACCAGGAAAATTACCACGGTAGAAGAAAAAATTCAAATCAAAGGCCATTTCAGACTTACAACCCATTTCCTCTTAATTCTGCCAATCTAGTCAGAGAGATGGTTCAAACACAACAAAACCTAGCAATAGAAAATGAATGGTGTTTTCATTGCAATCAACTACATAATTAGGCTACATCTTTGAATGGGTTGATGAACCAATCCATCATGGTATAAAATGCATCAAGAACACATTTTGATGCATCCTCTAATGGGTGAGTGCCACAACAAGATGCACAACCTAATGAGATTTCCCATTCTCTAATTGGCAAGGAGAATATTTTAGTGGTATAAATGATGAATCTTCAATTGCAGCTAATACTCGGTCCAAAAGAAAAGCTTTAGACATGGAGAAAGAAGAAGAGAGGGGAAAGACTACCATGTCTGCAGAATCACCACATACACCAACTATTGACATACTAAAAATAAATCCCATCATGCCAATAAAAGGGGGCCAATCTCCCAAAGATGTAGAGCCCACAATAGTGAAAGCACACCAGAAGATACATCCAGTAGTGTCATTCAATATTGTGGAAAATATGAAGAAAATGAATGTAACAATGACCATGTGGAATTCCTTGGCTATCCTAGGATAACCTGAGATCTTGAAGAATGCAATGTCTAAGGAAGAAATCCCACAATAGTCCACTAATCATGTTTCCAAGCTAGTTTTGGTTAATGATGATCAAGAAAAGAAAGTTCAAAGAAGAAACACCAAGGTGGATGCTAATCAAGGTAAGAACATGAAACTACCTCCCTTTTATGTATCATTTATAATTAGGAATTTTCTAGTGCACAATTGTATGGTAGATAGTGGAGCCACAATTTTAGTCATGCCTAAGAAAATAGCTGACCAGATAGGGCCAAAATATGAACCATTTCAAAAGAGAGTGACACAACTTTATGTTTATCAGTAAACATAGTAGGTGTGGTCAAAGATGCAAGTGTAATCCTTCATACTATTCCTAACTTCTCTATCCTTCTAAAAACTTATATCATAGATCTTGTTGTTCCCTTTTCTTGCTGATATAAAAATACTCCTCAGAGGATTCACTCTATTTATCCCTGACACTGACCAAGCACAGAGTAGAATAATAGAAACAAGGTCTTGAGACCTCCTACACTTTGAGCTCCACAAACTTGGGCAGGATTACCCTGGCAAACTTAGAATAATGAAATCACTAAATTATTCTAGTTTGTTATTGATGGAATTACAGGGACTGATCACTGTAACTTTTACTAAAACAAACCAAACCGAAAGTAAAGATTTGATTTTAATGATGATAGTCATTTAATTGAACAAAAATAGACTAGTGCTCAATCTTAGGGAATGGAGTCATCTGTGAATAATTTTAACCAGCATGATTGAAGACTAAACTTAGGGCAATTACAGGATCTGACACAAACATAGATATACCTTATATATCTACCTCAGTACATTTAGCCAAATTAATCCA
>MU225564.1:697941-712500 GCA_018584345.1 Thuja plicata
ATTATTTTCAGACATCAAAATGACCATCCTTTTCCCAGTAGTCTTGGAATCCTTTTATAGCACAAGGATGCAACAAGCTACCGACATACTGGGAAAGATTACAAAATTTCTTGCAACAACTTTGCAATGAACTACAAAAAAAGTTTTGCAACCGAACACGGGTGGCAGCTTGTTTGCAAAGCCTAACAAGGTTTGTCTTTTGTGGCTTAACCATATTTCTCTCATCCTTTAAGCTTTGCCTCCCATCTGTTCACTTCTTTGATGGTGGTCCAATCAAAGGTCTTCTCTTCTTCTAGCCTGGCAACAGCTTCCACCCACCTGGCATCTATGGCAGTTCTGGCCTCAGACACAAATTTAGCCATGTCTCTTTCAACTTTGCAGAAGCCATCGATCAGTTCATTGCAATACTCTTCATTTGTTTCCTTTTCCAAACGTTGCTTTATCTCTTAGCTTCCCAATATAGCATCAAAACCAGATTCCCAATCTGATTGTGCCTTCAATTCCCGTGTTTCATTATAAATCTTTGGGATCAATGGTGGACATTGATCACCAAACAGTTACAACTTACTGTTCATCAAATCAGATTTGCCATTAAAGAAGGCAAAAGTATCATTCAAGTTATTTACCATATCAATGGTATCTGATGCTTTGTCTGGGAAATCATCAATGTATAACATGGCCATTTTGAGTTTATCTAAAACTCTTTACTTTGTTGACCAAAGCTTGAAGGCAGGCTCTAGGAAAACCATAGCTTCCGCAGCTATCTTTGAGGCCTCTTGCAGGGACCCATATAGTGTATATACTACACCAACCTTATTCTTCAAAATTTCAATCCTATGCTGCAATATAAGCAACATGACAGACACAACATTCATGCCCTGTTCCTGTGAGATGCCCTTTGACTGTGTCTCTGCCAAAGCAGATTCTTCCTTAGCACCTTTCACAACATCTGTGACAACATTGGCTGCCTCTTCAATAATTGGAGTCTTTTCCCTTTTACTTTCTTCCAATTCTTCCTTTAGTTTGGCAATCTCCTCTTCAAGTGTGTGGTTCTTGACCACCACTTCCTCATGTTTCTTTGCCAATGCCATCATTTGGCCAAAAGTTGTTTCATACCTTTTTGACAAGTCATCAACTTTTGCCAAGTTCATAAATGAAACCTGTGTCATTAACTGAGCTATCTCAGTATCTGAAGTATTTTGTAGGTTCCATATCATTCTATCAGCTCTTTTTTCTTCCCTGGTGGTCATGACCAAGGGTTTCTGTGTGGCCAGAGCTAATGACCATATTGCTAGGGTTTTGGATTTTGGGTCAAACCCTGATCCTTTCAAAACATCATCCATTTCAAATTTTGTCTTAAGCAAAGGATCCTCCTGCCTCCTAATCTGATCAATGACAAATGTGGACTGTAAGTCCCAACCAGGCATCAGCATCACACCACTATTCTGAACAACCAATCTAGCTTGTTCCACAGTGATTTGTTCAGTTTTAGAGTCATAATCCTGGAGTGTTTGCACAATTTTCTCATTCTTATCTGTATTCTCCTCCTCTGTTGCTATTTCTTGCCTCAAGCTTTTCTGTTTCAACTTGACCAAAAAAGATTTGAATTCTTGAGACTTTATGAATTCATCGTCCTTCATGAATTCATTTTCCATCATGACCCTTTCATCATCCTTTTCAAATAGGACCATTTGATTATCCCCTTGGCCCTTAGCCTCTGGCTCCTTCTGCAATTGCCTTCTTAGCTTCCTGAAATATTTGCCATGCTCTGATATCAATGCTTTGGCCATGCCTTTTCTGTCCTGCACCATTTTTTGCTCTGTTTTCTATTTCTTCTTGGGTGGCTCTCTAGCTGAAGTAGCTTCCTCACCTGCTTCTTCTTCTTCATGTTTTTCTTCTCCTTCTCCTTCTCTTTGTTCTTCTCTTTGTTCTTCTCTTTGTTCTTCTCCCTCTTGATGTCCCTCTTGGTGCTCCTTATCATGCAAAGCAACTTGAATAGGAGACCCTTTAGATTGTGCATCTTCAACACTGAATTGAGGGACCTGTGACATCAAAGTGTCATAAGATTGTATCATCTTCTCTATCCTCTGGAGATATGGGAGATCAGGAAACAAACCAGAAAATGAATTATCTGATTCCTTCCATTCTGCTTCTGCTCTTAGGAGGTCATTCCATTTTCTTCTCCTATCTTGAACCTCTAATCTATTCAGTTTGTTTCTCACAATGTATTCATCATCCAATGGCTCATGATCTCTGATTTTGTGCCATGGAGTCATCCTTTTTAGAACTGTTTGTATAAAATTCTCAGGATCACAGAATCTAGCAATTGCAGTAGACATCCTGTCTTGCTTTAAATAGTCATTGATTTTTTCAAACATCTTCTTCCCAACAGTGAATTCAAAACCCATCCATAATCTGGGGATGAAGGTTCCCTTCTTATGCCCCTCCAGAAAGTCCTTGTCTACCCATGTCATCTGCCAGACAAATTCTAAGAAAGCAACCTTGGGAGGAACAAATTTGGGGAGAATGTGAGGAGGCTGAGTGCAGCCATATACTCTGATAATAGTTATGTAATCAAAGAAGAAGAAATCATCCCAGTTGTGGGAGATGGGCCAATTAGTGACATACTCCCATGGTCTCAAAAACTTTCTAACTTCAAATTGAAGCCTGTGTCTATCTACTCCCAACCAATCAAAGATTTGATCTACAATCCAATTGCAAAAACATACAAATGAGGAATTCACAGACACACTATCCCACACTGAAGTCCATCTTTGGATTGGTTCTTCCACACCATGTTCTCATACAAACAGCTGAAGCTCCTTATCCATTGATGCTCTATTGTAGTATAGAATCATATACATCATGTGAGAGTAATGTTTGAAAGTGGGCTTGGGGTTATCTAATTATACCTCTACCAATCCAGCATGGATAGCCTCTACTATATAGCCAACGTAATCATAGTCAGTGTTGACTTCAGGGTGCTGGATGTTCATTTCTATCATGAGTATCTCCTCAGATACTGTAGAATCTCCATCAAGGCCTAGGACCCTACTTACACCATAAATGGTGCACTTTACATAATGATGAAACATAGATAGGTCAAAAGCTGGCTTGAAATTGTCTAGAATCTTCACCAATTTCCTATCTACTCTGGGCATGAATTTAGGGATTTCATATTTCTTTATCAAATGTTCTCTTTTGACATAATCAGCCTTAATTTTCTTCAAGTCAATATCTATGCATAATGCACCGGTGATTCCAAATACCTCAACTACTGATCTCCTATCTATGGAAACTAGGGTTTCTTTGTTCTTTTTCCTAATTACCCTAGCCACTGGGCAATAGTTTTTTGCTAGCTCCTTAATTAGACCAATATCAACATAAACATCAGGCACAATTAATTTAGCCATATTTAAATCGCATGGATTGCAAATTGGGACTGGCTTAACCCTATTGTTCCAAAAATAATGAAATAGAGTACTACCAGAGTAGTCTGGGGTTACCATATTTTTGCATCGTGACCACTTTTCGCTCCATTCTTCCCAATTTGTGCTATTTGTATTCAGGGTCCCAGGTAGTAATTCAACAAATTCTTCTATGTATTTCTTTGGTGTGACTTCCTTCTTCTTCCCAGACCCTTGTGACGTAGTAGGAACAATTGCTTGACTCATCCTTCCTTTTTGAATTCTACAGTCTCAAAGACAAAGCTCAAAATTAACAAGCTTCTTACTCTTCGCAGAAAAACTCAGAATGTAGAAATGAGAGTTGTACAGAATCAAACTCAATCATTTACACTTATAGCCATTTAAGAACTGTGTCTTGTCAACTTTGAAAGCTGAATTCCTGCACTTGAACTGTCATGAAGATATCATTCTGTCATTAATGTTGTCGTCAACTTGCACTGTTTGATCCTAGCTGGAAGAGAGAGTGTACGCTTTTTTCCATCAGGCACTCGTCAGCGTGAAACTTTCCAACACACTACACTTTATTCACTTTTAGAAATGTCTTTGCGAGTGAGCGATGCATCCCTTTCATTCAGCCGGTCGCATACTCGCCATCCATCCTCACTTTTTTTTTTACCTTCTGCGAGTATGCGATGACCTACCTCTTGAACTTCATTTCATGTTTGTCGCATAATCGCTATCCTTTTATGCTTTGGTTTTGGGTTCATGCGAGTGAGCGATTCTTTCTTCACCTTTATTCTGTCGCACCCTCGCTAACTAACATTTCATGTCATCTGAATCTGGGCGACTGAGCGATGATGCATCTTATTTTTCAGCTATTCCCTAATCACACACTCACTGGCTGTTCAGAATCAACCTTTTGATCTGAGCGGGTGAGCGACATTCATTTCTTTACTGCATGCTTTATCTGGTCGCTCACTCATGCTACTTAATACTCCTGCTTTGATCTTCTGTGCAAGTGAGCGATGGCATCTGTTCTTTGCTTAGTCGCAAACTCGTGAGCTGAAAAATTTCACTTCATCCCTGACTGCGAGTGTGCGACAGTGCATCTTCTTTCTTTAGTCGCCTACTCGCGAGCTCTTTTCCTTTTTTCCCTGTTGGTTGGCAAGTGAGCTATGTCTTTCCTTTTCACTTGTCGCATACCCGCAAGTTAAATTTTCATCACCTCAAAGCATCAACAAGTGAGCAAGGCGTTGAATGATCTCTTAGTCACTTGGTCACAGACTATTATGAATCTTGAAAAGTACTGGTGTGACTGAGTGATGAATCTTCATATTAATACTCTACCTCTTCGCCACGCACTCGCACTGCAAAAGATAAGTGAGTTAAAACCTGAGTGAGTGGGTGACCTACAAGACATGACCTCATTACGCAATTGTTGACTTTTGACATTGACATAAATGCTTGATGCGGGTATGCGACTGCTTAAGTTTTAACAATACTCGCTCGGTCGCGGAGCATGAGATAAACAGCATGACTTCAGAGTGACTACACGACATACATACTTTTAACTCATCACTGACTCGCTAACATGTAACTTGACTTTCATAAGACATCGCGAATATGCGATTTACCTTTTAAAACATTGGACCCGCTCACTCGCACATGGAACAAAACTAGACATAGGTTGATCGCGACTGCGCGATTCTCTTCATTGACAGCTCGTCGCCTACTCGCACAAATTAAAAACAATTCAAAAAGACCGACGTGAAAAAGCAAGCAGACTAAAACATGACTTCAAAAAGGAATTTGACCGCTTTTTGCGCGGTAAAGCACAGGATTTTGAAACAAGAAAGCCCGGGAAAAGCAAAAGCCAAGAAATTCAAATTTTTACCAATACAGTGCTAACACATCTCTCTCCTCTTTTTTCCTTATGTCTATCAAGAGAATTCACATCCAAGATAGGAAGATACCTTTCTTCTGATTGGTCTCATGTTATTTTTCATACTAGATATGGAACCGAGGTGACTATCAAATCTTAGTCATTAGAAACACACCATGCAGAACCTTATGTGTCTAATTTCTTCAATTCAAGTTGCCTTACATTTGATAATAATGAGGTTTCAATCATCATGGAAACAGATACCTAGATAGAGAACATTCCAGATATCTACTCGGATGAGTGAGGAGCAGGAAATACTTCAGAGGCTCAAGCTATTTTTGTCTGGGATACTATTTTGGGGAACTATATGCTCAAATAAGTTGGTCTCATGATGCCAGAGCTTTTCAAGGCAACCAGTGAAACATCAGAAGAAGAAGGAAATGAATTTTGGTATTTTTTCTTTGATGGTGCTAGAAGAAAACATGGTTCTGGTGGTGGTATAGTGCTTGTCTCTCCTAAAGGTGAGAAATACTTTGCAGCTTTTAGATTTAGTTTATCTTGTACAAGAAACACCATTGAGTATGAAAGTCTAATTAGTGGACTAGATTGGGCTAGGAAAAGAGGTATTAAGGCTTTGAAGGTTCATGGTGATAGTGAATTAATTTTTAGCCATGTAAAGTGAATAAGTGCAACTAAAAATGATACTATGAAAGATTACAAGCATAGGGTGTGGCATATTATTGAGGATTTTCATGATTTTAATATAATTGCAATTCCTAGGAAGCAGAATCAACATGTAGATAGGTTAGTAGTTGTTGGATCTCAGTTTGATATCCCTAATAATATTTTGGTGAAAAATGATCAACAACATGTTAAGATTATTTGTTAGGAATTTCATTCCTGATAATGATGTCAATTGGAAAGTGTTTGAAAGTGATGAGAAAATTCTGCAATTTTTGTTTGAGGACATTTTTCAGTACATAATCAAGATAGGTTGAAGCAAAAATATGATGATCAAGTGGTGCATCTCAAGTCCAATAAGTTTCCTAAAGGTCTTGTAACCTTAGAATTAGTATTCAACATAGATGATCATGCCAAAAAGACCAAAACTAGATTTCTAGTTCAACAAGATTAGTATACTAATTTGGAGTTGTAACCAGGTAAAATTTTAAAATTTGGAAAGGTAAGCACAAATTTAGAAAATTAGTCTTACATCCAGTTGTTTCAAGAATTCAGTGGTGTTTTTTCTTGGAAATATGAAGATCTAAAAGGTTTTGATCCAGCACTTGCTCAACATACCATAGAACTAGAGACTAATGCTACACCAATCAGGAAAAATCAAAGGCCTATTAACCCAAAGCTAGAGCCACTCATGCATAGAGAGCTTCTAAAACTAATTGAGAGTGGAATCATATACCCCATCAAGCATACTAGTTGGTTGTCTAACCTTTTTCCTATAAGGAAAAAGAATGGAGAATTGAGGTTATGTGTTGAACTGAGGGACCTAAATAGGGCATCCTTGAAAGATGACCACCTGTTACCATCCATGGAACAAATTCTGCAGTGTCTCTTTGGTTATGAGCATTTCTCATTGCTAGATATTTATTCAGGATATAATTAGATCATAGTCAATAAAGAAGATCAATTAACGACTACAGTCAGAACCATATGGGGAACCATGGCCTATCAAAAGATTCCTTTTGGTTTATCAAATGCAGGTGTAGCTTTTCAAAAGGCTATGGACATGGCTTTTAAGATCCTCATGTATAAGTTTGTGTTAGTTTACCTGGATGAAATTAATGTCTACTCTAAGCACGCAGTTGATCATATTAAGCACTTAAGAAAAATATGTGAAAGGTTTAGGGAATTTGGAATCTCTCTCAACCCCAAGAAGTGTGTGTTTGAAATGAAAGAATGGAAGTCGTTGGGCTATATTGTTTCCAAGTAAGGTGTCACAATGGATCTTGAAAGGATTACAACCTTTTTAGAGCTACCCTAACCATCCCATAAGAAGAGTCTACAAAACTTTATAGGTAGAAATAACTTTGTTAGGCATTTCTTTCCTAACATTGTAGATATTTTGAAACCTCTAACAACTATGTTGAAGAAGAATACAACTTTTGGTTTGATCTTAGAGGGGAAGAACAATTTATAAACCATTAAGGAGGCTTTGACAGAGGTTCCTACCTTATTGCATCCTGATTTTAGCAAATATTTCATTCTATATGCTTATGGGAGTTGTGAGGTCATCTCTACAGTACTAACTCAACAACACTCAGAAGGATTAGAGAAGCCAATTGCTTTCTTTAGCAAAGGCTTAGAGGAGTATGAACAAAGGTATTCTTTTGTAGAAAAACATGTTCTTTTTATTGTGAAAATCCTCAAGAAGTTCAGCCACTTGTTGACCCATAGTAAGGTACATCTAAAGGTCACTCATCCAAGTGTCAAATATTTCTTTCTTAGTAAAGACTTAAATGAAAAGAGAGTTGGCTAGATAACTAGGGTCATGGAATATGATGTAGACATTCAATTTACGAAGCTAGTCAGAGGAAGGGGTCTTTGTGAATAGATGACTGATGATAAAGCTTTAAAGGATCAAGACCAAATAGATTCATCCCTAGTTATACATGCAATAGAAGATCATGAGAGGGAAGCAAGTTGGTTTCCAAATATGGTCCATTTTTTGAAGATAGGTGAGTTCCCTACAAACTTGGATTTAGAAAAGATAAGTAATTATCGGTTGCAGTCTATCCCTTTTGTGCTAATAAATGATGTTCTTTTTAGAAAATATCATAGTGGTGTCCTTCTTAGTTGAATTGATTCAAAGTAGATAACAGCTATTTTATATGAGTTTCATTATGGACCTTCTAGAGTTCATTTCTCTCACTACTTTCAAAATCATCAGGGCTGGATACTATTGGTCATCTATTTTTAGGGACAGTCATGTCCATGTAAGGAAGTGCATGAAATGTGCTATGTTTTCAATAAAACAAAGGCTTCCTTCTCTACCTCTATAGCCAATAAAGATAGAGAAACCATTTGTGAAATGGGAAATTGACTTCATAGGCTCAATTAGCCCCCCATCTAGTGCAGGACACAAATGGATAATCACTGCAACTATTTATTTCACTCATTGGATAGAGGCCACCACATTGAAGGAGGCTAATGAGACTATTATCTTAAAATTTTATGATAACATCATTCACAAGTTTGGGATTCTTGATTCTAAAATATCTGATAATACACTTGCTTTCATAGGATTGAAGGTCACTGGCTGGGCATCTAGACATGGTATTTACCTCAGTACTAGTTCAAATTATTACTCTTAGGGTAATGGGTTGGCGGAGTCCACCAATAAGAATCTGATCAAAATAATCAAAAGGACTTTAAAAGATGATCAAAGAGATTGGCACTCCACATTGAAGTCTACCCTTCGGCTAGACAGGATTACTCCTGAAAAGACAATTGGGAGCTCCCCCTACATGCTATTTTATGGTAAAGAGGATAATGTATCCATTTCAACTAAATTTCCATCTTTAGACCTTGCTACCCAACTTGTTCTCTTTAAAGAAGGAGATCCTTTGCAGGTACGTTATGCTCATCTTATGGAGTTGGAAGAGAATAGATGCAAATATATGCAAACTATGGAGTTTCAATAGATGCAAACCAAGAAATTTTTTGACAAAAGAGAAAGATCAAGGAACTTTAATGTTGGAGACTTAGCCCTCAAGTGGGATGAATTCAAGAGCAGACTAGGTAGGCATACTAAATTTGATTCATTTTGGGGAGGCCCATTTGTGATCATAGAATGCAAAGAGCATAATGCTTTTCAGCTCTCAACACTTGAAGGAGAAAGCTTGCTAATACCAGACAATGGTTTTCACCTCAAACCTTTTTTTGAGGTTTTTCCTACCCTGTAAGTAGTTTTTTTTGTTTCTTGTGCTTTGCTTCTTTGTTTTGGTTTCTTTTTTTCCTCTAAGTACTTTTGTATGGTCAATTGTTGTTGTTGTATATAGGTCTTTTCTTTCATTTTTTTGGTTTGTTTGTTTTTGGTTGTTTTTCTCCTCTATTATCAGTCCTCCTATTTTTCAGAGTTCTTTGTGATTCTTGCAACTCCTATGCCCAATGGAATATCAAAGGCCACTGGGTTTTTTGTATGTCTAGCAGGAAAAAATTCAGTAGAAATCACCAAAATTTTACCCAAAATTTCCTATCCTATGCTCTTTTGGCTTACAAGTGGAGTAAATGTGGCTCCCACAAGCATTGAGCCCATCTTTAGTGAGATATTTCTATGGCTTTTGGTCCTTGTATTGTTTCTTCAAGCCCTAATATTTCTTCTTGAAACCCTTGTTTCATATTGAGAGAAAAACCCTTAAACCCCTAATTCTTTTTGGCACGTTATGATATTAAGTTACATTTCCATGCAAATTCTTATTATCCGTGTTTATTTTTGACTTGTCTCTTAATCTCACAATCTTGTCAGTTAAGAACTTAGAATTCAATGAACTGGCGACAAAGATTAGTGCTTGATTTCTTTTTTTGTCTCCTGGTCTCGTAATGATGAAGTTGAGTCTTGGAAAACCTTGAGATTTAGTGTTGGATGTTGATGCAAGATCAGATGTGTGGATGTTGCTGGATCTCATGAGTTAGGTCTCATCAAGTTGAATATTTGGAGATTAAAAGATAAGCTTTGTCACTCAATCTTGGGATAGAACCAAAGTTAAGACTAAAATTTGGGGACTCAGAGATATGCATTATCTCTGAATCTCAAGATCAACTTGATTCAAGTATAGTTTTTTGGAGATCAAGCACTGGCCGTCGATTAGGAATAAGATCTATGGTTATCATTGAATCACTAGATAAGTCAAAGTCAAGCAAGAGGATTTAGCAATTTAGAGATACAAGGCTGAGACTTAACAAGATCCAGACACGTGTTTAAGTGAAGATTAGATTAGAGGGTTGTCATTGAGTCTCAGAATGGAACTATAGTCAAGAATTTCACTTGGTGACTCTAAGTTTTCTTTATCTCTGAATCTCATAATGGAACCTAAGTCATGCCGAGTCTAGTTAAGTCTTTTATTTGGATATTGTGAGATAGCTTTATCTCTGAATCTTAGAACAGACTTGGTGTTGGAAAAAAGATCTTGATATTTAGCACTGGCCATCGATCAAGATTGGTATGTGTGGCTATTGTTGGATCTTGTAATTAAACTAAGATTTAAGACAACATTGGAAGATTCATAGATAGCCTTTGTTGCTGGATCTCAAGAATAAATTAGAGTTAAGACTTGCACTTGGTGATTTAGAGATAAGATTTATCTCTGAATCTTGAGACAGAACCTGAGTCAAGCCAACTCTTCCAATATTTAGTGAGGATCATTGATTAAGATGTAGATTGAAGGGTTGTCACTCAGTCTTAGAATAAACTAAGGGTTAAGACAAGTATTTGGAGATTCAGAGATAGCTTGTATCTCTAAATCTTGTGATCAGACCAAGGTTAAGCCGAGTATTTAGAGACTTGGAGATATGAAGGATTTATGTGCCCCAAGTTAAAGGCTAGGTTAAAGACAAGATTTGAATGTAAGCTAGATCAGACATTGGGTGTTATGCCTCAAGCACAAATATGAAGGTTGATAATGATAAAGGCATTGTGCCTACCCGCCACATAGAATTTTGAGATCCTAAGCCCGGTTAACTTAGAAAGATCCATGGGTGGGTTTTAAGAGGAGATAGGGTCTTGTTTTGGATCGTTGATCAGTTTTTCCATGCCACCTATGACCATTATAATTAGATATTTCAAATATTCAAATCTTATCTCAGGTTTTTCATGGAAGTGGTATGAATTTTGAATTTAGAGACAGGGTAGATGGATGAGGAGGATTTTCTGGTCAAATTTATGGTGATGGGAGATATCTCCAAGACATATATGATCATTTGGGATATTTTCCAAGGTGAATTAATGAGAAGACTTGACCATTTTAGGGTTTCTGATTATTTTCAAGAATATCTTTTGTAACCCTAAGTATTCTGATCTAATCTGATGGATTGACTCTTGAGCCTTGGTGGTTGAGGAGTTTGTATATAAGTAGTTTTCGAAGCTTTTTCCAAGAGGGGCTCGGCTTATGTAAGACTTTCTATGACATCTTTTTTGTCTTTAATTTTTTCATATGTTTGTAATTCTTACTGAAGCATAATACAATGGCTAATTGTTGGAGAAATCTTTGAGTTATTTTAGTCCTCTTTCTTTCTGCATTTTTTTGTACTATTGTGAATTATTGATAAAGATAATCTTGTGAATTGTTTTCATTCCTTATTATCTTGTCTCATTTGTGTACCTATCTACTAGAGTGAATGTTTACTTGTAGGTCATAGTCTGTGTTTATCTTATTGAAAGCTATTTTGTGAAATCTTATTTCCTTGAGAAGTTTTCATGTCAGACCTCTCTATGAAACACCTTTGCAAGCCTATTCAGAAATTTGTGCTTTCTTTGATTCAAAGATTTCATGCTAGCTCTTAGCCATTTCTATTATGATTTGTGTCATTCTAGTGTATCACCTAATAGATTAAGTTCTTTCTTTATTCCCTTTCAGTTTCCTTCTATCCCTTTTCCTTCCAAGTTTTATTTCAAGTTTCAAGAGAAAAATAGGTGATTATACAAGAGGAACCGGCCTAGAATCTAGAAGTCTTACTTCAATTTTACCAAGGTCCCACAATGTGGAAGTGATTCCCATGTTATACCAGATTACTAGACTCTCAATTTTAGTAGGGTGAAAATTTGGTGTATAAAAGTGCTATTTGCATAGAGATGTTTCATGTTGAAACATAAATACTTGTAATAACTTCATTTTGGAGTTAGTTTTGACTATGCAAAGGAGACTTTTTGTGGTAGTTTGATGTCCTTGAGGTATTTTGGCATATTTTTGTAACTCATACTTTGAAATATAATATACAGTGGCTGAGTTTTGGAGAAAGATATTATTTGAATGGTTTAGTCTTCTTTTCCTTTTCTGCATCTCTTAGTGTAGCATAAATGACTGGTGAAGTATTCTTGTGAATGTTATCATTCTTGATTGTTTTGTCTCATTTAAGTACCCATTTTCTAGCGTGTATGTTTATTTGTAGCTTGTTGTATGTGTTTATTCTTTGAAGTCTAATTAAGTGAGAGTTAATTTTCCTTTTTTCATTCCAGACCCTATTATGAAACATATTTGTAAACCTATATAGGAAGTTTGTACTTTCCATTAAGTTGGATAATATCAAGCCAACACTTGGTCATTTAAAGTTATTTTTCATGATAGTTTGGTGTATCACCTAGTAGGATAGAGTTTTCTACATTTTATTGTTATTGTTCAATTCTTTTCTGTAATCTTTCTATCCCTTTTCCATCCAAGGTTTAGTTTAAGTTTCAAGTCAAATAGGTGTTTATCCAATAGGAACTGGCCTAGAATCCAAAGGTTTCATTTCAAGTTGAATATCCCACATGCAGAAGTGAATCCCATGTTATGCCAGATTATCAAACTTTAGAGTTTGATAGTGTACAAAATTTGGTGCATAACAATTTTGACATGCCTGGTGGGACCCCTAGAGAAGTTTATTTTTAAAGTTATGCTAATTTTGATATGCTGACAGCATAATACAGACCTATAAGAGGTGGTTTTGAAGCATATCTAGAGACTCCATGGTATTTAGATCAAGAAAGATCCAGTATTGTTGTAGCTTATGAGAAATATAGAGACAAGAAGCATAAAGTCTTTTGAGTTTTTACAGTTGTCTTCACCAAGGAGATGAGGGAGAACAGCACAAAGAACACCTTCTTCAAAGAGAGTTTAGTCTACACCACCCGGTGTAGAAGATAGATCCTTGTCATTTTATACAAGAAGGAGAAGAAGGTCTTCAAGTAAATATTTTTTAAGACATTCATCTTCCCCAACTGTTAGAGAAAATTCTTTGTCCTTTTTCACTACTGAGTCTTTTGTAGAAGGAAGTAAAAATTCAGCATTACAAGGTACTATTTTTCATAAAAATGTACAAGTGCAAGCCCAGTCCCTACAATTTTTTTTCAGAAAATTTCAGCACCAAAAATTGCAAGGCCATTTGAATTTGTACCTTTTAATCAGGGCAGCCCACTGAATTTTTCCCAGCACCATGACATACCTTTGGCAGCATTAAAAAGCTTGCCTAATTTTACAGGAGAAGGTCAAACTTCATATTTTAAGCACATCCAAGATGTGGCTACTCTCTATAATGTGCATCATATTACTGAAGAAGATGTGGCACTCAAGTTATTAGCAGCATCTTTCAAAGGTAAAGCCTTGCAATGGTTCAGAACTCTGGCAGTAGGTTCAATTGATTCATGGGACAGGCTTGGGGACTCTCTCAACAAATTTTTAAAGATAAATCAGACCACTTGTCCCTTGTGGAGTAGCTCACTACCATTAAGAGGACCCCTCAAGAGAAAATGATAGATTTCAATACCCATTTTCTTAGGAAATGGAATAGGATTCTTGATACTATAAGGCCTTCACCTAACTATTCTTTTCTATACTTTTTAAAAAGTTTGAAAGTGATATTTCTATTATGATTCAATCTATAGGAGGTACCTCACTGCCCCAAGCATTTGATATATTCATTAGGGTAGAGAATAGTCTTATTCAAGCTAGTAAGATAGCCCCAAGGCCACCCATGCCTATTTCCTGATATTTAGTTTAATATGCCCCTGCAAGTTCCTCCATTCACTCCTTTACCTATTGCACCAGCACCTCAAGTTGTTTCAAGTCATAAAGTATCAACAGCAAGCTCTTCCTAAGAGCTACAAGATATTAAAAGCATTCAAAAAAAGATAGAAAGAATTTTTCAAACTCTTGGCAATGAGTTAACCAACATTAAGAAGCAATATCAAGGGGGTAGACCATCCTTTCAGTAGCAGAACAAAAGTTTTAACTAGTAGTATCAAGGGAAGTGAGCGTCATATCAAAAAAATAGGCAGCCATTTCAAGGAGTTACCAAGGTTAGAGGCAAAATTTGAATTAAAGGTCATTCCAGCCTTACAACCCAGTGCCTCTTAATGCTACAAATCTAGTTAGAGATCTTGTTCTGGCACAAAATAACCTAGTAACATAATATGAGTGTTGTTATCCCTATAATCTGTGAGTGTGATAATGGGTACCTGTTAGATGGACACAAACACTTCAATAGATCCTTGTTTTAGCAATATAGGGTTAGTAAAAGCATGAAAAACACAATAAAACCCACTAAAGGCGACCTATTGCC
>MU225564.1:741965-758263 GCA_018584345.1 Thuja plicata
TGACAATCAAGCTCTAAGCTTTATAAACACTCAAGAGAAGCTCAGCTTAAGACACATTAAGTGGATGGAATTCCTACAGTCTTATACATTCACCATTAAGCATAAGAAAGGTCAGGTGAACAAGGTTCCAGATGCTTTGAGAAGAAGACTGTTGACAGTGCAGGAAATACAGCTGAGAAGCATTGGAGTAGAGGAATTCAAAGATCTGTATGCAGGGGATGAAGATTTTGCAGAAGCATACAAGGTATGCTCTGAATTTGAAAATCATTTTCACAGTGAATTTGCTAACTACACTCTGCAAAATGGATTGTTGTTTAAGGACAACCAATTATGTGTTCCAAAGGGTTCCATGAGAGAGAACCTGATACAAGAAAAACACAATGGATGTTTGAGTGGACATTTTGGGTTGAATAAGACTCTGGAATTAGTAAGCAGATACTATTACTGGCTGAAGATGCAGAAAGATGTAAGGAGATATGTAGAGAAATGCACAATTTGTCAGAAAGCAAAGGGGACCTCTACAAATGCTGGTTTGTATCAACCACTACCCATACCAGAGAGGCCTTGGGAATTTTTGAGTATGGATTTTATTGTGGGGTTACCTAGAACAAAGACTGGTTATGATAGAATTTATGTTGTAGTAGACAGATTCATTAAGATGAGTCATTTTATACCTTGTAAGACCAAAAATGATGCCAGTCATATTGCTCACTTATTTTTCAAGGAAATTGTTAGAATTCATGGTTTGCCAGTAAACATAGTGTCTGACAGAGATGTAAAATTCATGGGTCATTTTTGGAAGACCTTATGGAGAAGATTGGGAACTAATTTGTCCCATAGTTCTGCCTATCATCCTCAAACAGATGGATAGACAGAAGTGATCAACAGAGTGTTGGGAAATTTGCTTAGATGTTTAACAAAAGAGTATGGACAAGCCTAGGATCAAGTGTTACCACAGGCAGAATTTGCTTATAATGATAGTGTCAATAGGACTACAGGGAAAAGCCCATTTCAGATTGTATATGGGATGCATCCACGTGGAGTTTGTGAACTCCGAGAGTTAAAAGGACAACAAGTGATAAGTGGACATGCTGATGAATTTGCATAGTCTATGAAGGAAATACATGATCAGGTGAAGAAGAATATGATTGAGTCAAATCAGAGGTTGAAAGAGAAGGTAGATGAAGGAAGGAGAGAAGTCCAATTTCAAATTGGAGATCTGGTAATGATACATCTGAACAAAGCCAGATTACAGAAGGGGACTCCTACTAACTTGCAAATGAGGAGAATAGGTCCCTGCAAGATATTGGAGAAGTATGGGCAGAATGCCTATAAAATTTATTTACCTAACAATTTGGAAATTTCACCTGTTTTTAATGTGCAGGATCTTATTCCATACAAAGGACCAGTGGTACCTGAGAGCACTCAGTAGATGGAGATAGGAAAAGATGTTCAAGATATATAGGTGAAGGCTAAGTCCAAGTTGCAGGCAGAGAAAATCCTGGATTCTCAAGTTTAGAAGACAACTCGACGCAGGGTATATAGAGAATACCTTGTAAAATGGTTAGGGTTACCAGAAGTGGAAGCTACATGGATGGATGAATAAGACTATAGAAAAAAAGGAATTATTTTGGCATTGTTTCCGACTAATTCAAAATAAATGCTTCCTTCGCAAAGGGGGGAGTATGGTGCAGAGCACCCTAGGGTTCTAGCTCCAAGCCCTAGCAGTTTAACAGAGTGATCATGGAGTAGGTCACAGTTAGCAATGAAGCTTTGTTTGGTAATGGTTTCCTGTCAATTCTCTCCTAAACCTTAACAATTTCTTTCATTTTAGCGCAAGAGCGGTTACCTTACACTTATCGCATAGTTGGCAGCTAATGGGCGGTTAACAAGAAATGCGTGCGACAAGGTGATGATGGCTCATTGCACAGTCGGAAGGAATCTAGCAGTTAGTGTAAAACCGGTGTGACAAGGCGAAAAATAGCTCATCGCACAGTCAGCGGTCTATCAGCGGTCAGCTTAAAACGGGCGCGACAGTGCGATGACCATGTATCGCGAAGTCGCCGAGTAATCCGCAGTCAATGTTTAATTGCTGCGACAACGTGACAAGAGGCATCACACAGTCGCAAGGTAACTGGCAGTCAATGAAAAATAGCTGTGAGCACGCAACTACGGTGTATCACCCAGTCGCAGATGAACCGGCAGTTGAGTGAAAAGCATGGCGAGCGCACGACTACGATGCATCGCAAGGTCGCAGGTTAAATGGCAGCTCGTGTTAGAATGTTGCGGGTACGCAATTGCAATGCATCACACAGTCACAAGGAAAAACATCAACTCAGTTCAAGAAGAGCGAGCGCGCGACTGCAATGTATCGCCAAGTCACGAAACAAAGGGCAGCTCGTGTAGAAGTGTGGCGAGTGCGCGATGAGCTTTGTATTGCAAGGTCGCAGATCAAAACATGCATAGTGATTTTAACTCGCAACTATGCGATTAACATTCGAAGTAGTGCAAGTGTCTGACCGAGCTGAGAAAGAGTTGAAAAGTCAGATATGCTGATTTGTCAACATCACAGAGAAAAGATGAATAGAGAATGACACAGGAGGAAGACGTTGTCCACGTTGACAGCCATGCAGAAGAATGATGATATTTGCAGGAAGAATACCAAGAGTCGAGGTAGTTAGAATCCTCAGGCGGCGAGGTAACCTAAAAATGGTGACAGTCAAGAACAGGTCGGGATATAAAATGAAGGAAAAAAAAGAACCATTGGAATAGAGAGGTTTTCTGAGAAGTTAGAGACTGGGTAGACTAGCGAAGAAGATTTCAGTTGTATTGTAATTTTTTGATTTTCAATAAAAGAATAGTTGCTTGTGTGTTCTGTGTAAACTTGCATTGTGTGCAGATTTCTGTAGAGTAGGATTCTGAGTTCAATTCAGTTCAATGGATACCTTTTGACTCTCATGATCAGGCTTATGGAATGTGACTGTCAAAATGTACCCATTATGTATTTCTATTCTATTTTTTTGTTTGTGTCTGAGAAGTGGCTAGTCAGAGTTGGAAACAAGTCCTAGGCAAGCTAAATGGTCCGGCTAGGGAACTTGGAGGAGAGAGATAGAAGGAAAAGGTGCATGACTGACTTTATTCAGTCATGAAGAGCATGATAAGATGAAGAGTGGAATATTTCGGTTGGTAGGAAACCTGGGAGAGAGAGGGAGTGTAGAAATCCCTCTAGTTGGGGTCTGAGAGTAACCCTAAGAGACTCATGTGTGAGTCTAGAGGATCCTGAAGTGAATAGGGTCCAAGGTGAGATTCCTAAGAAAGAGTAGGAGTCTAGGATAGTAAGGTGACCTCCCCATCAGGGTCCCATCCTCCACTGTGAGACACTCACCTAGTTTTTCTAGGTTTCCTACTTCTATTGAACTCATCAAAGAACATAAGGATAAGTAGAAAAAGTATACAAGAGTTCATAACATCCACATGGAACATAGAGAAAGTCACACAAGGTTTCTTAGGGTACTAGAAACAACCTAACCCTAATCAAGGTTCCAAATCTTATAACAAGAATATAAATGATTATAAACATAACAACATGTATAAATAGGGTATTATTCAAGTAATAAAAACTTGTAGGGCCAACCCTAGGTCAAAACCAAACCCTAAACCCTTCTGAAAACCCTAAAACTCTAACTGGAAGAGTCATGTGTAGGTGGAACCCTAAGCTGCGTAGGTGGTGCCCTAAGCTATGTAGGTGGTAACCTAATCTACACAAGTGGTACAACCTGCATAGGTGGTGCTTCCTAATAGGTGGTCACGCATCCTGCGTAGGTGCTTCCCAATTTTGCGCAGGTGGTCAGGACCTATGCATCCTCCAGACATCAACCTTTAGATTCCACCTTCTAGGTAAAACTGGATAAGATGGAGGCCCAGAAGGAAGAATCAGAGAGATACCCAGTTGGTAATCCTCAATTCCCCTTCTAAAGAATTCCTCAAACCCATTTACCCTTATGGAAAATCTACTTAGTTTCTGCCCAAATGTGCAAGGTGAAGAAAGGTGACCACCAAAGATAAAGTTCTAACTATGAAGTAGTCTACAAATTACCTAAAGAATGGGGTTCTATCTAGAAGCAAATACATTCTAAGATGTAAATACATAGAGAAGGAAAAATATACATCAACTCATAAACTAAATTCATTATCAGATATACTTCCATGATTGCATTCATATCAGATAGCATAAACATCCAAATAAACACAAAATAATTCCATTGTTCATACAACAATAGAAGACAGTAAACAATCACAGCAATTTAATGGACAGGATTCTCTTTTCCATGTGGATCCTACCTAGAGTCCTACAGAGAAACCTTTGACGCAATCCAATTCTATTCTCCCAAGACTATGCTCCTCCATCCTTTTAACCAATCGGATGCTCTCCCAATGTTTCCCTCTATTCTTCTAATAGTTTTTAGATAAGTATTAAGTTCTCTTAATATGATTATCCTCTATCCTCCTTCCTAACTCGTACTTACTATATTCCCTTAATATAAATACATTGCAGGATTGGTTTCCTGGGAAGTTCAACCGATGCAACCATCTGTAACTATTTACTGGTTATTATTTTTGAACACAATAGTCTATGGATTATTTTAATGAATAGGTAGTTTCTCGAGAACACTTTAGTTAAATTACTTCCTTAGTTACATTATGTTTTATTTCATGCTTAAGGTAACTCTTATTATTTATTCCAACTTTTACCTTGATTAATTACTTTCCCTATTAAAAGAATAATGTAATTTCATATGACAATTAATTTCCTTTCTTAAAACAAGAAAGACACAATGAATAATTACATACACACATCCATTTATTAAGACATTAATATAGGCATATTTATAGAATTACATAAATATATTTATGTATAGACATATGCATATGTGTGCACCCATATGCCTATGTGTACATATAACCAAGAAAATTTAATTATTATAAAAATCGCACATTATTTAAATACATTAGAAAAGGTGTATTACCATGCATATATAACTCCATCATACCATCCAATAATTATTAACCAACAATTCAAACACAAACAATATTCACCTAGCTCTAGGGCTAATACAAATATCCACAATTTACCAAATTCCAAGCATCAATAAACGGAAATCAATCCATAATAAAAGATAATTCCCAAAAGGACCCAACCCAGGAATAGGGATCAAGGTAAGGCTTAGTCTTGCAGAACCAGATGTTATCTCCGTCACAACAACGATCAAGGATTTAGAGAGCACACTCAGACCTGTGGAGCCAGGTGGAGACAATGCTTTCTACCTGCAATCCTGCATCACCAAGGAGAGATACATGTGTATAGAAACATATATATACATATATAAGACATTGCAAGTAGATGACCAGGATCTATACATCGTGTGGACCTCATCTAAGTGAGTAACTACGACTTCATCCTGAGTCATGAAAACACATCTGACATATATGCCAAAATTAAAACATTATAAAAGATTCTTGAAAGCACGTTAGTCAAAATAGCACATTATAAGTGGGAAAGGTTAGAATTCCATTTATTGCATATAATAGTTCTTTTTCATAAAGACATTAATCATGAATACATATATATCAAAACATCTAACTGAGCATAATATCATCTAGATCTATCAATATGTAAACAACTGAAATCATATAGTTTATGTCAAAATTTCCAACTTAAAAATAATAGTATAGTCATCCAAGAGAGGGTATTACAGTTTAGGATGCAATTTTTAGATTTTTATCACTATATAGGAATCCAAATTTTGCCAAAACTTTAGAGCTCCAACATGTCTAAAAGTGATGAACAGATTCTGCAATTTCTACTTGAAGAGAACATTTTATTAGTATTTAATCAAGATAGGTTGAAGAAAATTTATGATGAGCAAGTGGTGTAGCTTAAGTCTAATAAGTTTCCTAAAGGGTTAGTGACCTTCGAAACAATATTCAAGACAAATGATCAAGCAAGAAAGAACAAAACAAGTTTGCTTGTCTAACAAGAACATTATGTTGATTTTGAGATAGAGCCAGGTAAGAGTTTGAAATTTGGAAAAGTGAGTATAGATTTAGAAAAATAGTCTTATATTCAGTTGTTTCAAGAATTCAGTTATAATTTTGCTTGGAAATATGAAGATTTGAAAGGTTTTAATCTAGCACTTTCTCAACATACCATAGAATTAAAGACTAATGCTAAACCAATAAGGAAAAACTAGAGGCATGTTAACCCTAAGATAGAACCTCTCATGTATAAGGAAGTTCTTAAGCTGATTGAAAGTGGTATTATATATCCCATTAAGCATACTAGTTGGTTATCTAATCTCATTTCTATAAGGAAGAAGAATGGGGAATTATGGTTGTGTGTTGATTTTAGAAACCTTAATAGGGAATCCTTGAAAGATCACCACCCTTTTCAATCAATGGAACAAAGTCTGCAATGTATTTCTAGTTTCGAACATTTCTCACTATTGTATGGTTATTTAGGATATAAGAAAATCCTTGTTAATGAAGAAGATCAGTATAAAACTACATTTACAACTAAATAGGGAGCCATGGCCTACTGAAAGATGTGTTTCAGTTTATCCAATGCAAGTGCAACTTTCCAAAAAGCAATGGATATGGCTTTCATCAATCTTATGTATAAATTTGTGTTGGTATATCTTGATGAAATTACTATCTATTCTAAACATACAACTGATCATGTTAAGCACTTAAGGAAAATATTTGAGAGATGTAGAGAGTTTGGAATCTCTCTTAACCATTATAAATGTGTGTTTAAGGTGCATGAAGCTAAGTTTTGGGTATATTGTTTCTAAACAAGGTATCACAGTGGATCCTTAAAGGGTTGCAGCCATCTTAGAATTACGCTTACCGCACAATAAGAAGGGGTTGCAACCCTTCATAGGTAGAATTAGTTTTGTTAGACATTTTTTGTCTAATATTGATGATCTTTTGAGGCCTCTAACATCTATGTTGAATAAAAATATAGTTTTCAGTTGGAATAGAGAAGGGAAGAACAGTTTTCAATCCATCAAGGAGACTTTGATAGTAGCTCCTTCTTTGCTAAATCCTTATTTTAGAAAATTTTATTCTATATGCATATGGAGGATCTGAGGTTATTTCTGCAATGCTCATCCAACAAAATTTAGGAGGGTTAGAATATCCTATTGCCTTTTTTAGTAAAGGTTTAGAGGAGTATGAGAAAAGGTACAACTTTGTGGAAAAGCATGTCCTTGATTTTGTGAAAAGCCTCAATAAATTTAGACACTTATTGACTCATAATAAGGTGTATTTGAAAGTAACTCACCCAAGTGTCAAAGATTCTTTTCTTAGTAGAGACTTAAATGAGAAAAGAGTCAGTTGGATAACAAGGGTCGTGGAATATGACATGGACATACAACATACTAAGTTGGTTAGGGGTAAAGGCCTTTGTGAATAGATGACTGGTGATGAGGCTTTAGAAGGTCAATAAAAAATGGATTCATCTCTGGTTATACATGTAATGGAGGACAATGATAGGGCAGCAAGCTGGTTGCAGGATATGGTTCACTTTTTGAAGACAAGTGAGTTTCCCATAGGATTGAATTCAGCAAAGAGAAGGTATTATAGGCTACATTTTATTCTTGTTTTGTTAATGAATGATGTTCTTTATAGAAAGGATCACATTGGTGTCCTTCTTAGGTGTATTGATTTAAAACAAATTGTAGAATTTTTGTATAAATTTTGTGATGGACCTTCAGGAGGTCATTTCTCTCCTAGGACCACTACTTTCAAAATCATGAGAGTTGGCTATTATTGGCCTTCTATTTTCAAGGATAGTCATGTGTATGTAAAAAATGCATGAAATGTGTTATGTTTGTAGGAAAGGAGAGGCTTCTAGCTTTACCTTTACAGTCGATCAAGATAGATAATTCATTTTTGAAATGGGGAATTGACTTCGTAGGTCCAATAAACCCCACATCTAGTGCAGGACATAACTGGATAATTATTGTAACTAATTATTTCACTTGTTGGACAGAAGCAACAGTATTAAAAGAGGCAAATGAAACTATTTTTTAAAAATTTTATGATGATATTTTTCATAGATTTGGAATTCTAAATTCCATAACATTCGATAATGCACTTTCTTTCATAGGATTTAAGGTGACTGGTTGAGAGATCAAGCATGGTATATATCTTAGTAATATCTCAAATTACTATCATCGAGTCAATGGATTGGCAGAGTCCACCAATAAGAATTTAATCAAAATATTCAAACGAACTTTGCAAGATAATCAGAGGGATTGGCACTCTAAGTTGAACATTTCCCTTTGGCTGGAAAAAATTACTCCAAAGAAGATAGCTTGGAATTCTCCTTATATGCTAGTCTATGGTAAATAATCTCATTTATCTAATTCAACTGAGTTACCAGATTTAGACCTTTCTATTTAGCTTGTTCTTTTTGAGGAGGGAGATCCTTTGCAAGTACATTATGCTTAGCTTATGGAGTTGGAGGAGAGTAGATGCAAAGCTATGCAGACTATGGAGTTTTAGCATATGCAAATGAAGAGCAGTTTTTATAAAAAGGAAAGATAAACTTTAATTTTCGTGACATAGTACTCAAGTGGGATGAACTCAAGAGCAGACTTGATAAGCATACTAAGTTTCATTCATTTTGGGGAGGCCCATTTGTGATAACAGAAAGCAAGGAGAATAATTTTTTTTAGCTATCAACACTTGAATGAGAAAGCTTTCCAATACCATTTAATGGTTTTCACCTCAAACCTTTTTTTGAGGTATATCCTACTTTGTAATTAATTTGTTTTTTCTAAATAAAGTGTTGTTGCACTATGTTTTGGTTTCCTATTTTCCCTAAGTGTTTTTCAACACATGTTGTTGTTGTTGTAGTTTTCCCAAAGCCTCAAGTTGTTGTCTTGTAGTCCTATACCTTGAATACATAAGGAACACATCAATATCTAATACCATTTGAGTACACACCTATCACTCATGATAGGGGAGCTATCCCACACCATAAGCCATAAATTTGTGCCCAATTGGTATCCCACATTGGTTTATTTTCAGTCTTTCTGGTTTCCCAAGAATTTTAGTTTTGTGCCTTTATGACTCAATGCCCAATGGAATGTTAAAGGTTACTGGTTTCCTATGTTTAGCAGGAAAACATATAGCAGAAATTGCCAAAAATGTTACCCAAAATTTCATATCCTATGCAATGGTTTTCCTTGGTGCTATCCTACCTTTTTTATGCATTAATGGAGTCATATTCTTAAGCCCTAACTACAAACATTTTAGCCCTAAATCTTCCATGGAATCAAAACCCTAGGCCTCCTTTTTGTCTATTATAATCTTGTGTTACTTCTTTCAAGAATCACTTAAGTCTTTATCCCATGTGTTAAGTCATCGTGTGTGGGGCCCTTTTTGCTTTAATATTTCCTAAGTCCTAGCGAGGTCTACGCTATTTTTTCCTATGTCTAAATCCTCATGGCATTTTACCTTTTCCCAAGTGTCATGCAAGTCACTTTTCATCGAATGACAAGCGTGATTCCTTAATTGTGAGATGCAGCCAATATAATCATCAAGGCATTGCATCTAAGCAACATGTGATAGATGGTAGGAATGAGTAGAGATAAAGGTAAAAGTAAAGTTAGATCAGATTTGATTTCATCTAACAATGGTCATATTTCCTCAAAGGGAAGTTGCTCATGGAATAATCTTTGAGGAATTACACCCAGGTGACATGTGGATATCTCAAATGTAATGGGGCCCGCTTCTTCTTGGCCAGCGACGGGATAAGTTTCCTATAGATCAGATTTCATCAAACAATTGTTGCTTTTCCTTGAAGGAAAGATGGTCGATCATTACTCTTCAAGGAATTACGATAGATCTCCATGTGTTCATGATGGGAAATTTGATGATTAAATTTTAATAATGGACAGTCAGATTTATTTCCATCTAACAGCTGGCATGATGCCACTAGAACAAAAGGCATGTGTTTTTTTTCATTGTGAGATTGTGACAGAAGGACATGTGGACACGATAGGACCTGGCCAGAGAAAGGAGATGGTAAAGCTTTGAGTAGTTTGGTTTTGATCTAAAGGATGGCATGTTCCCATGAAGGAAGGATGAACGAAGATTGCTCATCAAGGTATTGTGACAAGGCGACACCTGTCCATCTCAGATTGTGGTTCTAGGTTTTCAAAATGGGATAAACATCTTTCATATCAAGTTTGATCGCATGGCTGGTGCTTTTCCTTGAACAGGAGATGCACGAGGATTACTCACTGAGGCATTGCACTTGAATGGCACGTGGACACACTGGGACCAAGATGGGGTTAAATTTAAAGTAAACATCTATCATATTATTTTTCATCCAATGGTTCACGCATTGCCTAGAAGGAAAGATGGGATGAAGTTTTATATTGAGGCATTGCACTTCCTCACCATGTGGCCATCTTAGATCATGGGTCTGGGTTTTCAAAAGGAGGAATTGCACCTATGTAATGCATGTCAAGATGCAGGTTGTTTATCCTTTGAGGCATTGCACCTATACAATGCATGTCTTGTTTGGTCAACAAAATTCAAGATGGGACCAAAGGTGATACGTGGAATTGCCAGATGTTATGGGCTCGTGGGCGTATTCAAAAGAGATTAAATAAGATTGTGATCTAGGTTTTTGATGGGGTTTCCATGCTAGGGGTGTCCATTAGAATAGGTGTTATTTATTTATTCAAGTATTTCATAGAGTTTTTTGTTGAGGTGGCTCAGTGTATCATGATGTAGGAGATATTTTATAACCCTGAGTCTTGGTGGTTATGTAGTTTAGATTATTTATGGGATTTGGAGCATTTTGAGGGACGTTAATGTTGAAAGGGATAGGTGGCTTAACCTTTTCTTTATCCCACATGATTTTGGAGACTTTTAAGGACCTTAGATATAGCTTTTCTTATTGAATCCAACCCCAAGGTTTCAGGTGTTATACTCATGTAGATGTTTCATATTGAAACATAAATACTTGTAATAACTTCATTTTAGAGTTAGTTATGATTATGTAAAGGAGACTCTTTTGTGGCACTTTGATGTCCTTGATTTATTTTGGCATATTTATGTAACCCATACTTTGAAATATAATAAACAAAGACTGAGTTTTGGAGCAAGATATTATTTGAGTGGTTTAGTCTTCTTTTCCTTTTCTGCATCTCTGAGTACAACATAAGTGATTGATGAAATTAGTCTTGTGAATGTTATCATTCCTATTTTTTATCTCATTTAAGTACCCATTTTTTGGAGTGTATGTATGTTTGCAGGTTTTAGTATGTGTTTATTCTTTAAAGGCTAATTGAGAGTTTCTTTTCCTTAATAGTTTCATTAAAAACCCTATTATGAAACATTTTTGCCAACCTATACAGGAATTTTTTACTTTCCATTAAGTCAGATAATATGAAGCCAACACTTGGTCATTTAAAGTTATGTTTCATGACAGTTTGGTGTATCACCTAGTAGGATAGAGTTTTCTAAATTTTATTGTTATTGTTCATTTCTTTTTTTCAATCTTTCTATCCCTTTTCCCTCCAAGGTTTATTTTAAGTTTCAAGTCAAATTGGTGATTATCCAATGGGAACCAGCCAACAATCTGAAGGTTTCATTTCAAGTTGCATACCCCACATGCAGAAATGAATCCCATGTTATGCCAGATTATCAAGATTTAGAGTTTGATAGGGTGAAAAATTTCATGCATAACAATTCCTATAGCACTGAAGGCTACAAAAATATCTTCTTTAGCTCTAAATGTTTTAATTCATATTGGTCATATCTTTGTAAAGACATGGACTGCAAAGGCAAAGATCTTGAAAACCTCTTTCCAAAGATGTACTTAATGTAGTATGATTTTTTGAAGAGAAGTTGTGCAAATTTTTATATGTATATAGATACTATTTTTTGTACACCTTTTCCATTGAGGTCAAAGGTGGAGTAATGAGTATGAAAAATGTGCACTTAGTCAGTAGTTTGGTATTGAGCACTTAGTCATTTTTCATTAAGTGTTTCCATCAATGCCAAAGGGGGAGATTGTTGGCAAGTGGCCTCATTAGCATTGCTTACAGTTTATTATTTATGGAAACACTATTCATTGGCATGGTCACTTGGAGTACAACATAGTTTTGGATATTCAATTTTGGATATTCAATTTTGTAAAAATGACTAAGTCCAGAATGCAGTTTATAGGGTACAGTCACACAGTTTTGGTCAGCGAGCATAGTATATAGATATCTAAATCATGCCAGCTTAGAGGGAGACATTTTTGGATATAGTATATGTTGTGGGTCCACAACACACACCCCATTTTTTGTTCCTCTAACCATTGGGGCCTCCCTTATTTTATCTTTTTGGTCTACCCCTCCCCCTATTCCTTGAATTGAGTTTTTTGGAGGGCCCTATTGAGAGAACAAAGGTGATTTTTGGCCCTTTCACACTTTATGCATTTTAGAGGACTTCGGTGTTAGAATAACTGAGAGGGAAGTGAATCAGTGGCCTTAAAATAATTCCAAAAATCTAACCAAAAACTTATCTCTTAAATATAATACCCTCTATTTATCTTTCAGTCCATCAAGATGTATACCATAAATAACTTTAACAAATATAACCTGCTCAGTAAGATATATTGTTTATATTTTCTAGACTTTCCTGAGTGGAAGTAAATGAACTTAGTGTTAACCGACCAATCCAGTTTCAATAAAGTGCAAATAAAAATATCAATGCAATGAACCATATACACATTTGACACATAGATTTTAACATGGAAACCATGCTAAGGGAAAAACCACTTGGGATCGGTAACCCAAAATATTTTCACTCTTCTAAAGTGATCTCGGTGAAGAGCCAACCCTGTTAAAGGTTACAATACACACTATTAAGTGCGACCTTGTTAGAGGATTTAAAAATAACAATTTGTCTTTTGAGATAGAAATCACTATGTTGTCAACAAGAAAACCTTTTGATACTCTTGAGTATCTCAATAAAATAAGGACTATTAAATCCCACTTGGTTAAGAGATTTTTTGATTCAATGGTTAAACTGATATACTAAATGATTTGTTCAAAATACAACTTTAACTTGCAGATATTCAGATGTATTATTAGTCCAATAATACCTCTCTAATCAATATGCTCTTTAGTTCCTTTTCTCTCTTTCTTTGTTCTTCTTGGCGAATGCTATGTCCTCTATTTCACGGTGTCTGCAAAATTCCTTGGCTCTGTTCTTCAGCCTGTATGATCAGATTTGTATGAAGAATTCAATCTTCACCAAAATATTCTTAGCATTTCTCTCTTCATAATGAATTCCTTGTCTCATTAAATAGACATGATTAGCCACTCAATCTTCTTATTTTTTTCATAGATCACTTCTTGATCCGTAAAACTTGCCATGCTTGCTTTATCCCATAAAGCTCTGCTTTAGTTTTATTCCACAAATATTTCCATGATAACTGTGAATAAAACATGCTTTAAATATCTTTCCTTTATTTAGTTTAACTGAGTGTTGAAAATAAAGCAATCAATCAGTCAATCCCTAAATATAGCTCTTTCCAGCTAAGTAATTTTCATTCTTTAACTTTAGTTTTGTTTGATCATCAACTCCAGTAAGTTTGGTCATTGACTTCATTTATGCTTGGTAAATAAATCTTGCTTGGTAACACTTTCTCAGTTACTACGGTGCTTGGTATACACTATGAACCACTTGGTGTTCATTTTCCATTAGTGTTCATTGTCCATCAGTGTGCATTGTCTATTGGTGTTTACTGTCACTCGGTGTATACATAACTTTTATGTTTTACCGACCACATAAAATTTGTCTCTTCATCTCTTCAAGTTTATACCAATATGTGTTTGAATAATCAAACCATATCAAGTTTACATTAATGAAAATATAATACATTAATTGATTTAATGTCTTGCATTCACTTTTGCATCTCGGTGATCATCAACTTATCATCTTCAAACATTCAATCAGTTATAGTTCATCAATCTCTCCCTTTGGCATTGATGGAAATATACTATGAAATATGTAGTTCAAAACATGTCATAACATACCAAACTTATTGTTCTATAACCAATTCAAATATCTGAGTCTTGATAAGATCTTCTAGCTTAGATTTGATTCTACTTTGTGCTCTCCCTATCTTCATTCCCTTCAATGGATAGGTGTAGAAGTTTTGTCTTCTGAATCTGTCTCTCCCTTTCTTGTAGATCCTTTTTTGGATAAATATGCAGTGTTAACTTTCTCCTATTCTCTCCCTTTGATGGATGGTTATTTCATTGAATCTTTCTCTCCCTTTGGATGCTCTTCTTCCTGATGTATATTTCATTGAATTTTCCTCTCCCTTTGACAGCAATGCCAAAAAAAATTACATCTCTATAGTAGCCAACAATATTTTTCTCCCTTTGAAACTTTTCTGTCCCATTAGTGGACTAATATTTCATTGTGGTCCATATCTTAGCTTACATCAACATGAATAATATTTTGATAATGTGTAGGCTGATGCAGCCTCCTAGTCAGCTTAGTGACTAGTAGACAAGTGTCAAACCCCTAGTCTATTCCTCAGTTACTAAAATGTATCTTTTGGCAATGGTTTTGTGAATATGTCTACTAGTTGTTCTTTGGATTGTACATATTCTAATATCACTTGGTTTTCTTGTATTTGTTCCCTCAAGTAATGATAATTAATAGCTATGTGCTTTGTCTTAGCATAAATTATAAGGTTCTTTGAAATGTTGATAGCACTAGTATTATCACAATATATAATTACTGGGTCAAGAATTTATTCATTCATACCTTTTAGAAATTGCTTTATCCATGCAATATTAGATAAATTTGCAGTAGCAACTACATATTATGCTTCTGCAGTTGATTGAGAAATGCATCCTTTCTTTTTACTTATCCATGTGACAAGACTATCACCCATAAAGAATGCTCCTCATGTTGTGCTCTTTCTATCATCTATGTTTCCATCCCAATCAGCATTAGTATAAACTTGTAGCTCAAATTTTCCTTCTTTATTGTACCACAAGCCATAGTCTTTTGTATTCTTTAGATACCTCAAAATTCTTTTAACAGCAATCATGTGTGATTCCTTAGGATTAGTAAAGAATCTTGCAACTATACCAACTACATGTTCTATATCAGGTCTAGTGTGTACAACGTACATTAGTTTTCCAATCATAGATTTGTATAACGTCTGATTTACCTCGGTTGTCTTGTCTTCCTTTATCAATTTACATCCAATTGTCATAGGTGTTCTAACTGGTTTTGAGTCCTCCATCTTGAATATCTTCAGAACTTCTTTGATGTATTTGGATTGTATGATGTAGATTCCTTCATCCTATTGTAGAATCTGTAGACCAAGAAAAAAATTGATCTCTCCAAACATTGACATTTCAAATTATTTTCTCATTTCATTAGCAAATAATTTCAATAGCATATCATTACCTCCAAATATGATATCATCAACAAATATCTCAGCAATCAAGGTCTTATCATCAGTATCTCCTTTCAAATATAGATTATTGTTATCACTTGTTCTAACAAATCTTAGACTAATGATATAAGAGTGAAGTCTTTCATACCATGCTCTCAGTGCTTGTTTCAATCCATACAAGACTTTTTGTAGTTTACAAACCATGTTCCTTTTGTTAGTTTCAACAAACCCTTCAGGTTGTTCAATGTATACCTCCTCTTCTAGTATTTTTATTCAGAAATGCATATTTAACATTCATTTGATATACTTTGAATCCTTTAAAAGAAGCATAAGAAAGTATAACTATTATTCCTTCTATTCTAGCAATGGGTGCAAAGGTTTATCCATAATCAATACATTCTTCTTCTGCATACCAGTCTTGATCTGTTCCTTGTGACTTCTCCATTCTCATTGAGTTTGTTTATGAATATCCATTTGGTACCAATGAAATTTTCATCACTCGATCTAGGTATTAATGTCCATGTTTTATTCTTCTCAATCTATTAAATTTCTTCATTCATTGCAATTGTTAGAATGAATTTAGAATAACTGAGAGGGGAGGGGTGAATCAGTTATCCTTAGGTCTAGATGTAGAAAATAAAAACTTTCTATGTTTCAGATCTACTTTGCATTAGTAGCATATGTCAACAACTTAATCATGCAGTTTACTGTCAATTGAAATTAGCTTGTAGAAACATAACAGTAAAACAAACCATAAGCATTCACACAAGTTGACACAAGTATTTAACATGGAAACCCA
>MU225564.1:771079-787216 GCA_018584345.1 Thuja plicata
CCATTGATTCACACCCCCCCCCCCTCTCAGTTATTACTAAAAATTGGTATCAGAGCTTGTGTGCTTAGAAGGAAGGTTTCAAGACCTAAGTTAAAGATCACAAGATGAACATACGAGATGTGCCCAAGTTGAACAAAGATAATTTTGCTTCATGGCAGAGTAGAATAAGACTCCAGCTATCAGGTATTGGAAATGATGTTACTGAATACTTAGATACTAAATATGTGTTTCCCATAGGAGCACCAATAGTTGAACAATTGAGAGAGAAGCATGAACACAACTAAATGATGATAGAACTTGCTTCCTCACTCTCTGATGTTGAGTTTGAAGATGTCAAAACCTGCAAAAATTGCAAAGTAGATGTGGTACAAATTGATGCTGGTACATGGTGGTAACAAGAATGTTTTCAGAGCCAAGGCAGAAAGCCTTAGAGGAAAGTTTGATAATCTCAAAATGAAAGAAGGTGAAACCATCACTTAGTATAGCACAAGAATCAAAGGGATAGTCAATGCTATTCAAGGAGTTGGAGGTGTACTAAAAGAAGATACAGTGGTAAGTAAAATTATAATAACCTTACTACCTACTTATACTTTTAGAGTATCTTCCATTTGAGAAATGAGAGCAGTAGAAAATAGAAATGTTACTCTAGATAGTTTGATTGGAAGACTGATTTCATTTGAGATGAAATTTTTGATAATAGTGTCTTACCAAACATAGATTCTGCATTCAAAACTTCTATAAGAATAAGTAAATCAAGTCATAAAAACACTATGAGAAAAGATAGTGATAGTGAAAGTGAAGAAGATGATCTTGATGAAATTGAAGCACTTATGGCTAGAATAATGCAGAGAGGAAAAGGTAAATACAAAGGTAATTTACTACTTGTTTTTTTTAATTGTAAAGAGATTAGACACTTTTCTGCAAGATTTCCTAACAGAAGAAAAGATGATGATGCAGAGGGTTTGACAATATAGAGCCTTTCCTCTCTCCTAGGTGCTTGTTTGACCAAACCAACCATCCAATGGTTGTTCTTTGTTGGATATTCCACCAATTAGGATCTCCAAGACCATCTCCACCAACTTCTCCTCCAAGGTATAGTTGGTTCTTGGAAGGCTCCAAGATTTCTAAGTTCAACTAGTCCAACTAGTTAACCAAAAGCTTAGTTTCCTTCTCTACAACTCCACCTAGAAAGTCAATCCTCTACTTAGGATCTTCCCACACACTCACTGAGACTCTCCATACACTTCTTGACCCTTTCTTGGTCATTTTTCATCCATCCAAACTCTTCAATATGCTACACCAATCCAATTGGTCTTTAACTCACTAGGAGGGCTAATTGCTCAACTCCTTGTAGGTCTATTTTCGCTGATTTTGGCCTATTGCTTCCAAAATCCCCAAATGACCCCACAAAAAAACTTTAAAATATTCAATACATCATTCAAACCCATAATAATCTAGAACCTTTACCTTTGATGGCACCCAAAACCCTACTTTCTTGTAGGCCCTAGATTATAGCCTATTAATTAGGCTTCTGGACCAGTGAACATGAGCAATTGAAAATCTTGTCTCCAATCACTGATTCAACTCCAACCACCATTTAATAATTTTAGGATACTATCTATTTCATCTAGAAAGGCCACTAAGTCTTACCCAAAAGGTCTTGGGTGCTCCAACAAATTTGATCTTCTCCCTGTCCTGGCTCACCTGGTTTCACCAGTCAGCCATAGGGCTTCATCTTTGGCCAATGAAATCCAAAGAGACAACCAAAAAGAAACCTACAAACCTACCTACATACCCTAACCCTAATTTCCCCATGGTTTTAGACACATCCACTAGAGGAAAACTAGGTTAGAGCCATTTCTAACAAGGTAACACTATTTTTGTCTCTGTCAAACCAGTGACCTTCAAGAATGTACAACTTAACTTCTACTAAACTTCAAAATAAAATACCTATTGCATATGAAAGCTGAAAGTAAATTATACACTAACATAGAGCCCAATATCCTATACCAATCCATATAGGACCATACAGAAGCAAAGACATAGCACAGATTACACAAAAGAGGATACAGTCATTCGTACAATGCTGTCAGAAATAAGTGTCTCAATCCAAAATATCATTAACCTTGTCCAAACATTGATTCCATGCTCATATACTGAGAATGGATAGTTACAAATCAATTTAACTACATTTTTTCATTTCTTGCAAAATTTGCTCGAGCAACTTTCAAAGTTGCTAGCAAATTTTTGCATTTTGAAGCATTTTGACTTTCTATGTCAACTCGATGGTTGATGTTGACTCCTAGGACCCTAAAAAGGATATGTAGGGTCCTAAAACATACCTCCAACACATTTTGCACTAAAATGGAAACTTTTCCACAATTTGAAGTTAAAAGACCCAAAATCCCTAATGAGCACTAAAGCCCTTACAAACATGAAGTTAGACTAACATTGCTTCACCTTTTGGAACTTATTCTACCACTCACACAAACTCCTAATTCAATCTTAAACAACACCAAAACATCAAATAGGGAGGTTCCCTACACTAGATGATAGAAGTAATGATAGTTCATTTGAAAATAAGTCTGACAAAGGTGATTACAGAAGCTACTGACAATCAGAAAGAAGAGATTCCCGAGACTACAAGGACAAAGGAAAGAAGACCAATTACCTAGCAAAATGCAAAGATGAAGATACTGACACCAAATCTGATTAAGACATCGAGATGGTGTTTGTAGCAGTAAAAGATGATTCAGATGATGATGAAGAAAGGTATGTAGAAACTACACTCATATCTAAAGTTATTAAAAATGATGTTTGGATCATAGATAGTGGTTTCACTCACCATATGACCGGTGATAAGAAAAAGTTTGAGACTTTTGAATACTACAAAGGTGGTTCAGTAAGAATGGGTAATGACACACCTTGTCCAGTTGAAGGTAGAGGAACCATAATGTTGAATAACCAGATAAAATTTGAAAATGCTTATTGGGTAAATAGATTGAATTATAATCTATTGAGTGTTTCTCAGTTGAATAATTCAGGTCACAGAGTAGCATTTGAAAATAATAAGGCAAATATCTTCAATAAATCAAGAAATCCGATTGGTACTGGTGACCAGACAAAAGGTAACTTATTCTATCTGAATGATACTGACACCACTTGTTTGATTGCTAAAAACAAAGACATATTGTTGTGGCACAAAATATTGTGTCATGTGAATTTTGACAACATGATAAAGATCATCAAAAAGAGAAATGTCAGAGGCTTACCGACGATGACCAAGCCTGACAACATCATGTGTAAGAATTGTCAAAAAGGTAAGATAACAAAGTCTAGTTTCAAAAGAAAAACCCATACATCTGATGTTATTCTAGAATTAGTCCATACTAATTTATGTGGACCTATGAGGACAAAGCGTTTTTATGGAGATATATATTTTATTCTCTTTGTTGATGACTTTTCTAGAATGATGATAGTCGTGTTTCTAAAAGATAAATCAGAATCTTTTAAGATGTTTAAATGGTATAAGGAAATGGTTGAGAAACAAAGTGGTAAGGAGTTAAAATGCTTAAGATTAGATAGAGGAGGGGAATTTATTTCAGATGAATTCACTAACTTTTTTAATGAGCATGGAATCAGAAGATAGGTCTCTACACCGAGAACACCACAGCAAAATGGTATTGCTAAAAGAAGGAACAGATCCATAGTTGATTATGCAAGGACACTGATGATAGAGAAAAGCACCACCCAAATCTTCTGGAGAGAAGCTGTCGGTACTGCTATTTCCACATTGAACAGAGTACAATTGAAGAAAGATGCCAAAAAGACACCTTATGAGCTTTGGTATGGATATACACCCAATGTAAGTTATTTTAAAAAATTTGGCAGTCAATGTTATATCTTAAAAGATGATATAAATGGAAAAATTGACTCCAAGAGTGATGAAGGAATCTTTCTATGGTATTCTACCAAAATCAAGGCTTATAAATGTCTAAATAAATCCTCTAACAAAATTGTTGAAAGTGCAAATGTAAAGATAGATGAATTTGCAGAGAAAAATGAAAAGGAAAGCACTAAAAAACCACAGGACTACAATAGGTTTTCTTACAATGAGGAGCCTAACACTCCACCTGACCAACAATGTAGAGCTCCCGAGCAACAGATCATTACACCCGAGCATCAGGCTGCAAATACTGACGATCAGAATATTGCTCAAGATGATGCACAAAGTGATGGAGAATAGAATAAAGAAAAAAATGATGATCAAGCTGATAGACAAAGAGCTAAACCTATACATGCAAGATATTTCAAAAGGAACCATCCATAGAACTAGATCATAGGAGATAAAAAGGCTGGTGTGAGAACCAGAAGTAAGTCTCTAAATATAAGATGTCTTATTTGTGATTATGAGCCCAAATCTATCAATGCTACACTAGATAACGATGAATGGATAAGTTCTATGAATGAAGAGATTGAGAAGATAGAGAAAAACAAGACATGGACACTTGTACCAAGACCAGATGACAAGAATATCATCGGTACAAAAAGGATATTTAGGAATAAGCTAAATGAGAATGGACAAGTCACAAGAAATAAAGTAAGACTAGTATGCAAGGGGTATGCACAAGAAGAAAGGATTGACTATGGAGAAACCTTTGCACCCATTGCTAGGCTAGAAGGATAAAGAATATTACTTTCTTATGCTACATATAAAGGCTTTAAGGTATACCAAATGGATGTAAAGTCTACATTCCTAAATGGAATACTTGAGGAAGAGGTATAAATTGAGAAACCAGAAGAGTTTGTTTATCCAGACAAGAGGGACATGGTATGTAGACTACACAAAGCCTTGTATGGATTGAAACAAGCACCCTGAGCTTGGTATGAAAGACTTCATTCCTATCTTATAAGTATTGGATATGTAAGGAATAGTGAAAATAGTTATCTTTATTTGAAGGAAGATACTAATGCTAACATTTTGATTGTTGAGATATTTGTTGATGACATCATATTTGGAGGCAATGATATGCTATGCAAATCATTTGCAAATGAAATGAGAAAAGAGTTTGAGATGTCTATGTTTGGAGAGATCAAGTTCTTTCTTGGTCTGTAGATCATACAACGAGATGAAGGTATTTTCATTACACAATACAAATACATTAAAGAAGTACTAAAAATATTCAAGATGGAAGAATCCAAACTAGTTGGAACACTGATGGAAATTGGATGCAAGCTAAAAAGGGAGGAAAAGTCATCAAAGGTAAATCAGACTTTGTACAGATCAATGATTGGAAAACTCATGTATTTTGTACACACTAGACTAGATATTGCATATGTTGTAGGAATAGTTGAAATATTTTCTACTAATCCCAGAGAATCACATATGACTATTGTGAAACAAATCCTAAGATATCTCAAGAATATCGAGGAATATGGCTTATGGTATAGAAGAGAAGGAAAATTTAAACTTAAGGTCTTTACCAATGCTAATTGGGCTGGAAATATTGATGACTGGAAGAGAACAATTGGAGGAGCATTCTTTATGGGTGATAGACTTGTCACATGGATAAGAAAGAAGCAAGGATGTATCTCTCAGTCTACTACAAAAGCAGAGTATGTTTCTACTGCTGCAAACTGCTTAAATATTGCATGGATCAAATAGTTACTGGAAGGTATGCATATGAAAATTTTAGAACCAGTAATTATCTTTTGTGATAATACAAGTGCAATAAACATTTCCAAGAATCCAGTCATGCATGCTAAAACAAAGCATATTGCAATCAAGTATCATTATTTGAGAGAACAAGTTCAGGCAAAGGAGGTGATACTTGACTATGTGCAATCAAAGGAACAATTGGCTAATATCTTCACAAAGCCACTATCCAAGGATGCATTTGAGTACTTGAGAACAAGACTAGGGGTACAACCCTTGTCTACTGGTCAGTAAGCCAAATAGAAGGCTGCATCAGCCTACATATTATCAGAATATCATTCATGTTGATGCAAGAAGAGAAATGGACTTCAAAGATACATCTATACACAGCAAGGTATTTATCTGCTCCAAGCACCAGAGTTATTAATGATGGATTGGGAAATTCAAGGAATATATTACGGATAGAAATGATGTATTTGGCATCACTGTCAAATATTTGTTTGAAAATATGTTTGTTTGGCATTTTTGTCAAAGGGAGAGAGATATATCATTATCATACAGTGATTATATCCATTATCATCTTTCTCATTATCATATAGAGATTATATTCGTTATCATCTTAGGGAGAGATAATTTCCATCAAAGTATCCAAAGGGAGAGATGTAATAAGAAAGAGAGAGTACACACAAAGGAAGAGAATTGCTAACAAGAGACATCACAAGAAACAAGAACAGTCAAAGGTAGAGATTTTGACATAGAAAGAGAACACATCACATCATAGAAAGAAAGATTCTACATCTATCTAGTGAAGGGATTGAAGACAGACAGAAAGCTACAAGAATCAAATCAAATCTATTTGAGTTTACCAAAAGCCAGACATTTGTAATAGTTACATTAGAAAAGCTTGATGAAACTATATATTTCATATTGTATTAGTGATAGTATAGTATGATAATGTAGTATGTTTCCATCAATGCCAAAGGGAGAGATTGATGACATGTAACTGATTGAATATTTGAAGATGTTAAGTTGATGATCAGGCAAGGCATTAAACTAGTTAATGTATTGTATTATCATTGATGTCAACTTGATATAATCTGTATGGTCATGGAATACTGCCAAAGACTTCAAAGAACCAATGAATCAAAGGCTATGCTATCAGTAATGCATATAAGTCAAGTATTTACTAAGTGACTTTATACACCAATGGAGTGCACACCGATGGTCAGAGTAAAAGAGAATATTCACAGTGTTACCTGACAAGCTAAATGTACGGCATTATCAATGAGCAGAATCACAGTGTTGACCGACGAGAAAAACACAGAGTAATCCAACAAAAAATAATTTTAGTGTTGCCCGATGGAAAAGACAAGGATGGAGATCCTGATGAAAACTGAAGTCACACCAACGGAATAGTCAGTTAGCACTGATGACTAACTGAAGTGTTGACCGACAGAACAGAAAGTTCAAAAATGACAAAATGCTTAGTTGTCAAGAGCTATAAATAGACTTAATGGATACTTATCATTGTTTTAATCATCCAGATAAAGTAGGAGATAAGTTATTGATTTAAAGATGATTTTTCCAGATGGCAAGAAGATCTATTTGAGATAAAACTAGGGTTTTCTATCAATCTATTAGAGAGAATTATGGATCACGCCAAGAATCAAGAAAATCAAGAAAAGGGGAAATCATGTCTATATAGAGATAAACCCAATTCATTACGAAATGGGGGGAATGTGTGAGGTGAACAAGAGAAGAGGAAAGATGTAATAGAAAATCTGAAGGAAAAGTAGTCTTCATTCAGTCCTAATCAACAAGCTGAGGAAAGAGCTAGATTCTGCGGACACTAATGAACAGTGAGACAGTATCATAGAGAAGAACAGTGTGGAGCAAAGGTATAGAATTGATTATATTGATCAGAGAGGTAATGGACTTACAATAGATCTAAAAATATATAATTGAGTTATATGTATGAAAAGATAATTAGTGTTTTAGTTTAACCATTGAAGCATCAAGTCTCTTAACTGAGTAGGACTTAAAAGTCTTTTACAATTGAGATACATCCCAAGGAGTATCAAAAAGTTTGATCATGAAAGTAGCATTGGATATACCCGATACCTATTGACAAGCCAAGTGAGTGTTTGATCAAGGATGGTAGCATTAGATGCCAGATACTAGGTGACAAACTATCTTTTAAATCCTCTTACAAGGTCATTCCTAACAGTGTTTGTAACCTTTAACAGGGTTGGCTCCTAACAGATCTCACTTCAGAAGAGTGAAAATTTGGGGTACCAGTCCTAGTGGTTTTTCCCTTAATAGGTTTCCACATTAAAAATACATGTGTTATGTGTTTATTTTTTATTACTTTACTATTTTACATTTCACATATTCACTTCTGGATTGATCAGTATACTCTACATATTTACTGTATTTCAGTAAATAGTTAACTGCTTATCGGTAGTCATAAAGAAGAGAGATTTACAAAGCAATCCGACAAGTAGAAAATTGATATAAATATTTCAAGGAATTCATCTTGTAGGATAGAAAATAACTAGAGACATAATTTGTGGTTATAAGATTTAAGGATTAATTTTTGAGGCCACTAATTCACCCCCCCCCCCTCTCAGTTATTACTAACACTGTTGTCATATTTGTTCATGTAAAATGAAATAAGACCAATCAAACTATCAAGAGTAACATTTTTATTTGCTATTTCTCTCATTTCTTGAGTTATAGATACATCAATAGCATAAATAGGCAGTAAGCTTCTCAGAATTTTACTTACAAATATTTCTTCCTCAAGTAGTCCTCCTACTCCACGGATAGAAATAACAACTTCTTTGATTCTATCATTATACTGAGTGGTGTTTTCTCCTTATTTCATTCTTAGCTCATCAAACTTCCCTCTTAGGCTTTCAACTTTAGCTCTCAACACATTAGTGTCTCCTCCATGTACTAGCTTGATTTTGTCTCACATTTTCTTTGCAGAGGTGCATGATTTCACATCTTCAAATTAAGCATCAGTTAGTGAAGATGCAAGTTCTATCATCATAGAATTGTGTTCATGTTTCTCTCTCAATTGATCGACATTCAGAGGTCCAGTAGGTGCAACATATTCAATATCCAAGTATTTTGTGACATCATTTCCAATACCTGATAGATGAAGTCTTATCCTAATTTACCATGATACAAATTTTTCCTTGATCAACTTAGGCACATCCCTTTTACTCATCTTGTGATCTTTATCTTAATTCCCTTTAAACTTTTCATCCCAGCACCAAAGCTCTGATACCAATTGTTAGAACAATTGAGAGGGGGGGTGAATCAGTGGCCTTAAAATAATTCCAAAAATCCAGGCAAAAACTTATCTCTTAAATATAATACCCTCTAGTTATCTTTCATTCCATCAAGATGTATGCCATAAATAACTTTAACAAGTATAACCTTCTCGGTAAGATTTATTGTTTATCTTTTCTAAACTTTACCAAATGGTAGTAAATAAACTTAGTGTTAACCGACCAATCTAGTTTCAATAATGTGTAAAGAAAAATATCAATGCAATGAACCATATACACATTTGACAAATAGATTTTAATGTGGAAACCTTGCTAAGGGAAAAACCATCTAGGACCAGCAACCCAAAATATTTTCACTCTTTTGAAGTGAGCTCGGTGAAGAGCCAACCCTGTTAAAGGTTATAATACACACTATTAAGTGCAAACTTGTTAGAGAATTTAAAACTTATAGTTTTTCTTTTGACCTAGAACTCACTATGTTGTCAACAAGAAAACCTTTTAATACTCTTGAGTATGTCAATATAATAAGGACTGTTAAATCCCACTCGATTAAGAGATTTTTTGAATCAATAATTAAACTGATATAGTAAATGATTTGTTCAAAATACTAATTTAACTTATAGATATTTAGATCTTTTGTTAGTCCAATAATACCTCTCTGATCAATATGCTCTTCAGTTCCTTTGCTCTCTTTCTTTGTTCCTCTCGGTGAATGCTCTGTCATCTATTGCTCGGTGTCTACAGAATTCCTTGGCTCTGTTCTTTGGCCTGTATCATCAAATCTATATGAAGAATTCAATCTTCAGTAGAATATACTTAGTATTCCTCTCTTCATAATGAATTCCTTGTCTCTTTATATAGACATGATTAGCTACTCAATCTCCTTATTTTTTTCATAGATCACTTCTTGAACTGTAAAACATGCCATGCTTACTTTATCCCATAAATCTTGGCTTTAGTTTTATTCCACAAATCTCTCCGTGATAAATGTAAATAAAATGTGCTTTAAATATCTTTCCTTTCTTTAGTTTAACTGATCATTGAAAATAAAGAAATCAATCAGTCAATCCCTAAATATAGCTCTTGCCAACTAAGTAATTTTGTCATTCTTTAACATCAGTTTTGTTTGGTCATCAACTCATGTTACCTCAGTCATTGACTTCAGTTATGCTTGGTAAATAGATCTTGCTCAGTTACTATGGTGCTCGATATGCACTATGAACTGCTCGGTGTTCACTGTCCATCAATATTTATTGTCACTCTATGTATATAAAACTTTTATGTTTTACCAACCACATAAACTTTGTCTCTTTGTCTCTTCAAGTTTATGACCAATATGTGTTTTGAATAATCAAACTATATCAAGTTGACATCAATGACAATAAAATACATGAACTAATTTAATGTCTTGCATTCACTTTTGCAGCTCGGTGATCATCAACTTATCATCTTTAAACATTCAATCAGTTATAGTTGATCACTCAGGTCCTCTAAAACACCAAAAAGGCTAAAGGACTGATCCCACACCTTTTAGTGTTTCAGCCTCCAAAACACCAAAAAGGCCAAGGGTTGAGCCCACACCTTTCAATGGTTTGGCATCAGAAACACTGAAAGGGGAGGAGGCCACCCTATTTTGGTACTTCGGTCTTCAAAACCCCAAAGTTGGGTGACATCACCTCACGAGCTATTTAAGTGGCCCAAGTCATTTTGTTCCTCACTTGCATTTTTTTGAGATCTCTTCACATGTGCTCTATTCTTCTTCCTCACCATTCATTGTCGGTTGCTACTTTTTGCACCCAGAATATTTTTCATCTTCCTCCTTTTCTCCTTGTAGGTAGGGCCTTGTCATTTTTTGTTTTGGTTTTATGTTTTTTTTTGGGTCATTTTAGGTCTCATCTTTGGCCTAGTCTAAGCATGATCCCTCCTAGGTCCTTAGGTTTTGCACCCTTGGACCTCTCATCGGGTGGCTCTCCATCAATTTAGTCTTTTTCTTTGTTTTTTTTAGGTTTTTTTTTAGCATCGCGACCTAGTCACAGGTTTTCAGCCTCCAAAAGACTGAAAACAACCCCCTTGCTAGAAGTTTTTACCAAGTGCAATTTTTCACTTTTGGCACTTTTGGCATTTTTCATAAAGAGACACATCCAAAATTGCTAAAATGATAAAACACCCAAAGACAAGGTCACCCCTCTAAGAGCTTTAGGTATTTCGAACATCGAAACCCACTTCAGCCTTTCGCACACCGAAAGGCTAAAAGCATTTCTTCAGCCCCTGAGTCTCTTCGAGATTTCGGGCTTTTGCACCCTAATATTTCTACATAGTTTTTGCACTCCGCAAGTCTGAAAAACTTTCATCTCCATTCCCTCATCCTTCAATTTTAGGCCTTTTTCACCCTAGCCTTGTCTTCAGAGTCTGAAAGCCTGAAAGTCTAAAAAGAGCCAAAATTTCATTTTTGGCTACTTAAGAGTCATCTGCTTCTGGTTTTCTTAGTTAGAGTTTTACTTCTTTCCTGATTTAGTAGTTTTCCAATAAAGATAGTATCACCAATGAAGTACCTATTTAAGGCATATCACCCTCCATCAAAGATCGAAAATAAGCATTGAGAGATCATCAATACAGACATTCATAACATGGACTAGGATCAATTATTGGTAAGGTGTTCCCAACTAGGGGAAGGACTGAAGACTACACCTCCTTGGTTTAATCAAACCTAGTCAATGCATAAGCACACCTTGTAGTGGTCATCTCCTCTGAGCTCATCATGACATTGGAAAGCCACTACACACCATATTAAAGGGTGGTCAAGAATACAGAAGGACAAATAGTCCTTGACCTGAGGTCAGACAGCATTGAATATGTCTTCCATCTTCAAAAAGGTGTAGACAAGTTCTATGACTTCTCCATAGAGAAGGGTTTAAGATGGTTTAGGAAAAAAATAAGGATGCTTATGCGATTGCCAATCAGGGATACCTCCAGCAACCTCTCCCAAAGAACAAACTAGGAAAAATAGATCTCAAAAGGGTATATTTGAGAGATGACATCCAAGTGGCAATCACATTGGTAAGCTGAGTGTATGGACTACCTCAGTCCATCCAACTCAAGAAGTGGATTATCTTGTTGATAGATAAGGTAAGGAACTATAAGGCTAGATTTGATTAGGCCACCATCCTAAGTGATAAATTGGATGAGAATCTAGCCATGGTAAAGCATGACACAAAGTCCTATATGACTTCATACATAGTTTACGTGTTGGCCACACGAGAAGAATATACAGGGCTCACAAAATGGGAAGACTTTGGTGAGCTTAATGCATGGCCTTTCATTATCTATCTACAACTGGTAAATAGACATGCCTAAAAAAATCCCATATTACAGAATAGTGAACTATGCCTTCATCTTTGCAGTCATTAGATCTATAGAGGGTGACTACGCGAAGCAACTATCAAAAGAGGTTGCTGCCAAAAGAAGGTCCATAGGGGCATACTACATATAGTTTGGAACCATCACATACACCAGAGTGGCAGGATCTACCTTGCACCCCAAGAAACTACCTAGGTACCCATCTGATTGGGTAATCATACTAGAAATGGCTAGGCATCTTGTAGATGCGTATGAGAATATTAAGCATAAGAAGAAGCATTGTTAGGACTTCCCCATTTCCATAGGCCCCGACACTCTCCAAGACATGAATATTTGTAAGTCATTGGCCTTTGAGTGGTATGAGTGCCCACTCCAACTATATAAAAACATTCAGGCCCAATTCAACCCCACAGGCACATATTGCCATAGCATTGGCAAGTTCTACATCCATGAGCCACATATTGAAGATCATTGGATGAATTTTATGGATGACCACAAAGTGAGGATTGGGGATTATTCTAGGATGTCCCTCACATTAGCACAAGTGGCCTTAGAGGGCAATATTCCCCCCAAGGTTTGGGATAAGGATTCAAATAATGTGTGGGAACCTATCTATACTATTGATAAAATATACAATAGGCCTATCTTGAATGTAGAGGTAGATAAGGAAGAAAATGATAGAATTGAATTCAAACCAAGGCATGTGGTTAGAAAAACTAATGCATGGATCTATAGGCCTTATCAAATGGATCTTATTAAAATGAAGTTACTGATGAATCCACCCAAGAAGGTGTATAAGAAACATGGAGAGAGGCCCATAGTGCCCCATTTCAAGAAGGCCCCACCTCAAAATCTAGGAACACTATATGGGCATGAACGTGCAGTGGAATATGGTTCCAACCCTAGGCATAAGGCCCTAAAGACCAAGATGACATGGTAGATAGATCCTCCTATTGAATCATCATAGGTCACCCAAGGGGAAGGCCCTTCCACCTCTAACATGTCTCCTCCTATCATTAGAGAAGGAAAGAAGACTTACAAAATAAAGAGAGCTTCTGCCTCTCCTCGATTGGAAACTTTGCAAGAAGAACCAGATTTGGAGGATGTGCCCCTAGTAAAAAGGAAAAGATATTGGGTAGCCTCTCTAAGGAAAAAGGAGACCACAAAGAAGAAGATAGAGGCTCCAAATGGGCATGACAATCCTTTGGATACCCTAGTCTTAGATGAGTTCCTCATGTCTGATTTTGAAAACCTAGAGGGTTTTGCAGACCCGGGATAGGATACATTGGACTCCACAGAAATAATTAACATAGGGTCACAGGAACCCATCCATCCTTAGGTGATCCTTACTCCACCTTCATCCAAATTCACAAACCTCATACTAAACGTGCCTCTCACAAGAGTGGATTCTAACACTAGCCAAAGGGTAGAAACTCAAGATGTCAGTGCAGCCCAGAACATAGAATGGGATAAGACTGCAGGGGAAAATTCAATGCCAACTCCACTACCTTACATTCCCACTCCACCAACCTCTATCACAGCTTCCATTTTGACTCCACCACCTCCTCTCCTAGCTCCCACACTAACTGCCCCTCCTATTTCTACTCCCCCTGCTACAACACAAGCCCCAACTCCACCATAATTTGTTCCTTTTCCTTCCTCTATCTTGACTCCCCAAGTCTCGGTAAATACAGAAGCTACACCTCCCATCAAAACCACACTGGAAACTATGATAGGTCTTAATGCAAAAATATCAATTAGTTCTTCTAGGGATGAAGGAAGAGATAAAGGTGCATAGGATACTACAAGGGAAGAAGAGAAGGGAGAGGAAGAAATTTGTGAAGGATAAGTGCATGAGGAAGAAATTAGAGAAGAAGGTGAACATGGGGAAGAGTCAAATAAAGAGGAGGGGGTGACCCCTGGATCACAAAGCTTGGCCTTAGTCCTCTACATTACCCCTTATAATCTAGTTACAGCCTTTAGTAAACCCACTTGGTTCACTAAAGAGATTCAGCCAAAAAAGACAACTTACACAAAATAAGAGGATGGAGAAGATACAAATATGTCATTCTTAGGGTAGACCTTCCATCAAGTAGAGGCTAATATACTGGAAAGAACCATATCATACATCACTCAAGACACAATGGGTCCCTGGAAGGCATAGGTGGAATTTCCTTCTACCAGCACATCTCAAGCACAAATAACCCCAAAGGATTATAAATTTGAAGAGGTAGATCATGGAGAACCAACCAAAGAAGGAAGAAAGACCCTGGTAGCTTTAGGGCTCAAACATGCTCTAGGTTTTATGAGAAAAGATGAGGAAACCATCAAGTCCCTGAAAGAGCAGAATGAGGCTCTAAGGAAATTCATCCATAAGATGGCAGGTCCCATTGACCCAAATTGCCCAGAGGCCTCATTACAGGTCCTACTAGAGAAGAAATATACTCTATACTTTCCGAAAGGTATGATCCCCTCTTTCATTAAGGAAAGTTTTGATTGGAAGAATGTTTTTGAACTGTTTGGAGAAGGGGTTATCAAGTTAATTTTTAGATCTTTCAGAGTTATCCTAGTGGAAACCACTAAACTGTTAGACATGATGGAGAGTGATACAGGGTTAGATTCAAGATTTACCAAATGGGAGACTACCCTCTAGGACCTCAAGAAAATCAAGAAGGAACACTTCCAAATTTTTGTTAAGATATATGAAGGTGTAGAGCTAGATAACTTTGGTACCTAGATTAAGAGCATAGCCAAAAAACTTAGGGTTTGCAAAAAGTGTCTAGATCGCATACATCAAAAGCATAAGGAAATTATGCAATGGGTAGAAGAGATAGAGAAATTCTTCACAAGTATTGACTTAGAGCTATACCAAGACCAAGAGAATAAAATTCTATGCCCGGCCAAAGAGGTGATACAATTGATGACATGTAATTGATTAAATGTTTGACAATGTTAAGTTGAAGATAATGCAAGGCATTAAATTAGTTAATGGTTTGTATTGTCATTGATGTCAACTTGATATCATCTGTATGGTAATGTACATAATTCCAAAAGACTTTAGAGAAAGTAGCATTGGATATGCCAGATGCCTATTGACAGTCTAAGAGAGAGGCTGATTCAAGGATGGCAGCATTAGATGCCCGATACTAAGTGACAACCTATATGTGTAAAATCCTCTAACAAGGTCACACCTAATAGTGTGTTTGTAACCTTTAATAGGGTTGGATCTTAACAAGGCTCACTTTAGAAGAGTGAAAATTTGGGGTACTGGTCCCAGTGGTTTTTTCCCTTAACAGGGTTTCCACGTTAAAATTCATGTGTTATGTGTGTATGGTTTATTACTTTACTGTTTTACATTTCACATATGCATTTCTAGATTTATCGGTATACTCTGCATATTTACTGTATTTTGGTAAATAGTTATACTGCTTATCGATAATTAAGGAGAATAAGGAAAAATAAGGAAAACCAATAGGCAGTGAATCATTATAAGTATTTCATGGCATGCATCTTGTAGGGACATAATAATCTGAGTTTTATTTGATTGGTGGTTAGATTAAGGATAAATTTTTGAGACCACTAATTCACCACCCCCCCCCCTCTCATTTATTACTAACAATTGGTATCAGAGCTTGTGTGCTTAGAAGGAAAGTTTCAAGACCTAAGTCAAAGATCACAAGATGAACAGACGAGATGTTCCCAAGTTGAACAAAGATAATTTTTCTTCATGGAAAAGCAGGATAAGACTCCACTTATCAGGTATTGGTAATGATGTTACTCAATTCCTTGAAACTGAATATGTGTTTCCCACAGGAGCACCAATAG
>MU225564.1:793070-808159 GCA_018584345.1 Thuja plicata
AGTGACAACCTATATGTGTAAAATCCTCTAACAAGGTCACACCTAACAGTGTGTTTGTAACCTTTAATAGGGTTGGCTCTTAACAGAGCTCACTTCAGAAGAGTGAAAATTTGGGGTACCGGTCCCAGTGGTTTTTTCCCTTAAGAGGGTTTCCATGTTAAAATTCATGTTTTATGTGTGTATGGTTTATTACTTTACTATTTAACATTTCACATATGCATTTTTGGATTTATTGATATACTCTGCATATTTACTGTATTTTCGTAAATAGTTATACTGCTTATCGGTAATTAAGGAGAATAAGGACAGATAAGGAAAACCAATAGATAGTGAATCATTATAAGTATTTCATGGCATGCATCTTGTAGGGACATAATAATCTGAGGTTTATTTGATTGGTGGTTAGATTAAGGATAAATTTATGAGACCACTGATTCACCCCCCCTCTCAGTTATTACTAACAACAATAATTTAAAGTGAGCACCAAAGAGGGCCTACACCAACTTTTCTATTCAAAGGAGGAAATGCAGAGGATGTCTAAGCACAAATAAGAGATTAAGTTCTTTTCTTTTGAAATGACCATTTTAGAGAAAAGAAAGAATGACACATCACCAAAGTGAAAAGGAAAGAGGTGAACTATGAAGAAGTACAGGAAATAGTATAGAGGTTGTGGGCTTCTCATCTAGAAGTGTTCCCAAATTGATTGCTCAATCTAGACTCAGTCATTTTTTGGACAGTTGAATTCTTCCATACTTAGCCATTTTCCAAGGCTATTATTTTGGCCTTTCGGCTTCCAAAAGTCTGAAATTTGGGGGGTTCCAAATTTTGGTTCAACACTTAGTCAAATTTGCACTTGGAAAGTTTCAGTGTGGAGGTTAGGGTCTGAATTCTAGGTCATTCCAGTGTGATTATTTTTTTGCATGAAAATAGAACTTCAGATCAAATGAATGCATAACTGGAGTTTTTTTTGCAACAATTAAAGGTCTTCTATAAGTTCCCACCTCGAAGAGAACCCTATATGAAGATTCTAAGGGAGAACTCATAGATCAATAAGAAGACTCTAGTTACACACAAGAGAACTCTAGCTCCTCTCTTTCTTCTTTATTAATGAGTTTGACCCTATTTTCATGGGCAAGCTGATTGTAAACAGATCAAGGATCCATGGAAGTAGTTTAGTATCAGTTTAGCAGTAGTTTTCTTTAGAAATCTTTAGTTTTTGTTGGTTTTCATTGTTTCTGATACCCTAGTTTTGGGGTTCAGAGTTTGTAGATTAGAACTCTATATATTGTAATTAAAAAAAATGTATTAGGGGAAAATTCTTGATGCAATAAAGGTATACAATTGGTGCTTCATTCATGGTGTGATATTTTCTTCTATCTATGAGAAATTGATGAATGTGTGTTTGCTTATTCTTTCTTTTCAAAGAACCAACTGTGCTTATTGTTTCTCAAATCTGTGATTCTTTAAATTAAAGTTTGTTTTTGTTTATCTACCTTTCTGTTATGAATTTATGGGAAAGATCATCTTTTTGTCTCAAAAATAAATCCGTCTCATGTGTGTGCACATCTTGGTGACTTCCTGATTTGATAGGTTTTGAAAATCTTGCATCCATAAATATGTTTCTTCTCCAAATGATTGCATCTATTAGGTATATAATTGCGGTGTGGTATGATTTATATCTAGTGGGTTTGTTCCAAATATTTCCATCATTCGATTCACAAGGAATGATCAACAATAGTTTGTCCTTTAGGATTTCATTTTTAGCAATTTAACTTATTCTTTTCACCCTACTCTTTTAAATTTTTGTCATAAATCTAAAAGCAATTGGAATTATCTTTAGTTTTTAAGCATAAATTTGCATCATTAGTGAAATTACAATCTTTGATAAATCAAAAAATACCAAAAAGTACTAAAGTTATTTTGCATTTTGATGTCTTGAAAGTACCAGAAAAGGCCTCCTCATGAGCATTCACATTTATCTTCAACTGAGTTACCAACCAGGTTGTACCACAACCCAGGAGAACCTTGGGAATAAATTCATTCTTCTTTCAAGAGAGGAAATTGAATCTTGAGATCCTAGCAATTGACTTTTGTCAAAACAACGCTCAACAATAGACCTCTAGTTATGGTTTCTTGTATTTTAGAGTTGATCTATGAGAGTTATAGTCTATTTAAGTAATGCGAAGAAAACACACTAGTGTAACTTTGTGTGAGTTAATACACCTTCATGAAATTAGGACAATTAAGCACAATTATATGGAAAGAAATAAACAAATTAATCTAAAGAATTGCATTTAAATCCATAACAACTCATGGTTCTCTAACTAGGCTTTGCAAGTAGATCTCTCAACCTTAATCTCTACTAGTGACCTTCCTAGAAAGAGAAATTGATGATAAAATGCCTAATCTAGCTCTCAATTCTCTCAAATTTGATACAAAATGGATTCAAATTCTCTCATGAAATGATAAGATATCTCAATTTCCTACAAAATCCTCTCACTATTGCTTATATTGCTATGAAACTGCCTATAATAAGGATGCTATGCATTCGAATTTTATAGGATATACTTATGCTTTAAAATGGCTTATATTTATAGTAAAATCCCAAGGGTAGGGGGTAGAGTGAATTGATCATGGGTTAATCCCTGGTTGAGTTTGATCTCTCAAATGGTTTCAAATATGGGGACCATTTAAATGTTGTCTTCAAAGGGTGGGAAAAAATGAGTGGATGAGATTTAAAAGGGTAAATGAGAGGTTGAGATGAAAAATTAGAGTGATCCATGTGCAAGTATATTCTCAATTCTCATTGGCTATTTTATTTGTGTTGAAAAGATATTAGGATTTATATTAATTCAATCATTTAATTAATTTAGCCATGTAGGAATAGGTTCATTTTGATTTTTAATTTAAACTATATAATTAATTGATTAAAATCAATTGCATAATTTGATTAATCCTTTTAGGCTTGCATTTAATTATTTAATTTCATAATTAATTAATCCCTTGATTTAAATTTGATTTAATCCACTTTGATTTGATAAATGTCCATTTAATTGATTTTGATCCATTTTGAAGCATTTGAAGCATTTTGATGAGATTTGCTAAGATTTGTAGATTTTGATGATATTAAGACACCTGGTCAATTTTAGGTGTCTACAAATGCCCCTCTTTGAATTGATGTGTGAAGTGCATTGATTCAAAGAAAATTGCATGTCCTGATCACTGATTCGATATTGATTAATTTCTTGATACAACTACTCTGATTTGACAGTCTGATTGATTTGAAACCTTGATAAGATAACTGATGACCTGATTGATTTGAAATCCTGATCTGATTTGATGATAAAAACTTGATTCACAACTCTGATTTGAAATTTTGATTTGAAACCCTGATTTGATTAGATGCAGAATGCCCCACTGATAAAAGATTGAAATGTTAATGCCTTGGATTTGATATAGATACCCTAATTTGATGATCTAATGATATATTCCCCCTTAGAAATGAAAACATTTTGATGTCCTGATGCCAATATGATGAGAGTGATGTAAAAAGTATATATAAATGATTTCATTTATGATAACATAAAATATAATGATAAGATCACAATATGCCCAAGTGTGTAGAAAATGTAGATTTAAGTCCCAGGGGCTAAAAATAATTCCAAAATTAGGTCAAAATATCTTAAATAGGTTGAAAACCCCAAATTTACTATTCATTTTCACTTTTGACTATTGAGATTTTGCTCTGATTTTTTTCTGATTCTATTGTGATTGAGAGTAATGGTGGTCCCTATTTGAGAGCATCAATTCAAGAGAGAGCACTGGTATCAGAGACTCCTAATTACGGACCTCTGGTGAGTGATTATAACCTTCCTAGTGTATTTATTACTCATTTTGATAGCATTTATTGTCAATTTTGATGCTTTTCTAGATTAGTTTTAGCAAAATGTCACTTAGGAGCTTTTAAATGACACGTAGGATAGTGAAATACTGCATCCACACTGTTAAATGACACGTATAAATTGTTAAACACCATATTTGCAATGACGTGTAAGAAATCCCTTTACAAAATTAAGATTTAAATGATGCGTAGCATAGTTTGAATGACGTGTAGGATTTGAAAATGTCGTGTATGTTGTAAAGAAATGCCTTTGACACTTTAAATGATGTGTATGATGTTTTTAATGATGTGTAGTAGAAATAACACTTCTTCTTAAGCAAGTGACGCCTATAATGATTTTTGATGAAAACCTGATTTAGAATAGTACAAGTTGTCTTCGATTGATCGTCTAGATGACCAGATTGATTGCCAAGCTAAAAATATGTGATTCCATGATGTTACTTAGTGTTTAGGATATTAGAATAATCATACCAAGGAATGTTTGATGTGTCAATTAGATTGATTAAAAGATATTACAAATTTATCCCTTCTCAAGATCCAGAGGTTAGGAACAATAGGTTGATGCACTTGAAAAGAGAAACGATAGATTTAATATGTTTTGATTAACTTAGAATGATCCACCAATAGAAAGATACTAATATAATTCACTTCATTTGCAAAATGTAGGCACATTACCATAAGTTATATGTATGGAATGTAGCATCTTGGGTCTTCGATTTGGTTTATGAGATGACCCCTCTAAAGAGATGGACGATCGAGACATGTGGGCTTGGATTCCTTCTAGATTTTCCTCAGTTTTAGCTAAACCAAGGTTTATTGATAGTTATGGTAGAGAGTTGGCACTCTGACCTTAATACTTTCCATCTACCCCTCTGTGAGATGACCATCATGCCATAGGATGTATATAGATTATTGAGGATCCCAACCTGTGGAGAGTGGGTTTACTATGATTAGGTCTACGATGGTAGCACATGTAGATGGGTGTTCAAAGACAAAAATTTGTGATGATAGCACATGGGCACAATTTTCTTCATTCCCTAATTTGCCAGCTTTGCTAGGAGTAGTGATTAGAGGACTTATCTTACCAGATAACAGAGGTCGTGGCTTTTCAGTCAGATGGGGCCACATACTAGATGAATTGATTGCACATCCTCAGAGATTAGACTGGGGATCTTGTGTGCTAGCCCAGTTATATCATGATTTACATGAAGTTGTGTATAGGCACAGTGCGGCTATATCTACAGGTGCAATTTTGTTACAGCTATGGACCTGGGAGAATATCTTGATCACCAAATCTATATCAACATGAGTGCAAGGTCAAGGATATCCTTATGCTTTTATATATGATGGCATGATTGTCCAGCATCATCTGGGAAAGTTTGAGTTCTGGTGTCAGACTATCAATGACATTGATCAGGTTGTATGGAGACCATACTTGGGCTACAAGGGATGGAGAGAGGATGAGGATGAGCTTCCATATATGTTTTCCCCTCGGTGGATGATTGGTCAATCACCACTTTGTATAGAGATATTTTTCTTTGGGAGAGTTCTCCGACAGTATGGTCGTGTGCAGGAAATATCATAGGGTATGGCATTATATGCTAGAGTACAGGCAGAGAGATCCATGTGGGGAGCTCACATAGATTATCAATTTTCATGCATAGAGATTGAGCAGCTAGGCCATGTTAGATGGGATATGATGGATCATGTGGCCGATGGAGGTATGTCTGTTGAGTATCGAGAGTGGTTTTCTTCGCATAGATTCACTAGATTCAAAGATCTGGCAGAGCCTATTCTTGATGTTGATGAGCTATCCGCTAATGATGGAGATGGGGATGACGGTGGTAATGGTGGTAGGAGACCCTAGAGGTAGATAGTACAGAGAGTACATAGGGCTCCTTGGGTACAGAGAGCTATAGGACCTCGGATGTGGGGTCGACATGTGAGAGATCGAGGGGGTGGTTTTGGACAGCCTAAATAGAGGTGGGTATAGGTACCAATGCAGAGATAGGTTTAGGCTATTCTAGCAGTAGCTTGGGCTAGGCAGAGACAAAGACATGTACAGGCATCCAGACAAGTTCCTTTACAGGTTCAGGTTCCACAGGTGGGTGCAGCACAGGTTTAGGGTGAACCTTGGATACAGGTGATACCACAGGTGCCATTAGCACCACAGGCACCTCCGACACCTCCAGTTCCTCCTATTGTTGATAGCTTATTTTAGGATGTGCGAGGATTACAGGCAGGGATAACTTCAATGGCAGGATGCTTGGATCAGGTGACTACGATGTGACAATAGTTCTTGGCTACCATGGCTCAGTTACCTACGAGTGCTAGCACGAGTCAGGAACCACCTTCCACTTAGGATAGAGAAGGTGATAGGGGTCCTGATGGGTCAGGGGATTGATCAAGTGCTACTGGAGATGGATCAGGTGCCCCAACTGGGTCTTGAGATAGAGATGAGTGTGATATCTAGATATTGCATTGATGTATCATATGGAGCTTTGATCAAGATTGTTGTATGGGTCATTTTGTCGATATATCTTTGATATACTAATTTTTTATAGACATTTAATGATGTACATTTATCTATGATGATCTTTGATTAATTTCCCTTTGATATTGGTGTCATGTTGTGAGATTTATTTATATGCATATCTACATGATGCACTTACTTTTATTTATGCTATGGATACAATGTCTTAGAGTATGACATAGATAGATGGATGCAAAGGATGATTATGCAACTAGTTCTATATGATTTTGATTTTATCTTGATGTATGGTTTATGCAATGCAATGATATGGATGCAATACTTAGTGCAATGGTAAAATAAATGCAACTATTTTTTATTTATTTTTCTTAGTGTATGTAACTTAGTTTATGAAATGCAATTCTAAAAGATGAAGGATAAATGAATAATGAGTAATGTATTTTTTCTTTTGTTTCTTTCTCCAGATATGTATAAATAATGATTAGTGATTAATGCTATGAATGAATGCAAAAGATAATCTCAAATAATTGATTTGAAACCATTGAATTTGATGTAACCCCAAAAATGATGAACCCCCTTGTACTTGGAAAAATTACTCTAAATAATGCAATTAATCTAACATGAATATGCAATATAATGCAAATAAAAGTCACTAGCTTTTTGTGAAAGAACTACAAAAGAGATATATTTTCATCATTGAGCATTGAAGAACTGGGAGTCAATACAATCCTTACTGGTGCCACTGTGACCATAAGAATTTGAATATGACTTTCATTTCAGTTGGTATCCTCTTTAGAAACCTAGTACAACCCTCACTAGTTGAATGAACAACTATGGGAGTATGAATACCGGTTTCAACAGATTCAATGTTGCAAGTGGATTTTGGTATGAAGATATTGAAGATCTAAATAGCCAAGGTATCCTTTTGTGTAAACAAACAAAGTTTAATCCTCCTTCCTATATGAATTTCCTTGATGGTTCTTGAACGACCTTGTCCTTAGATGAATTCACACAAGTTAGTGGATCTTCCTCAAAATAGTCACATAAAAGAAAAAAAAAACATCATGTCTCCATCATCACCAATCTAGTCAAACATCATCGATTAGCTAAAAAGACATGACTCAAAAAAGTCAATGAAAAACTCATCAAAAATTTCAAGTGTATCGCAATGTATCAAGATTTTCAAAAAGAATTCCAAACATTCTGATCATTTAGGGTGTTGTCAATTTTTAATCCAGATAAAATAATTCAATGAAACTCAAGGATCATGTTGTAGGATCAAACTATTTAAGGTTGAACAATGATATCCATCAAAGGTTCCAAAAATATCTCTCCTCTGAATCTAAAAATCTGCTTCTGTCGTGTGATAAAGATGTTGCACTTTTGAATCTGTTTTGGTACCAAAATCCATGATGGTTTCCCCCAAGTAATAAATGTGATCAATGTGAAACTTAGAGCAAATGAAACCTAGAATGCAACAATGCAGCTGAAAGGCTTTATTATGACTTATTCACAGATGACAGATGCAATGAGGATATAGACAAATGAGATGGTGAAAGGCAACATGTACACATGCGACTAGGAAAGACCAAGGGAAAAAAGGTGCCTATTTCCAAGTTTTCACCTTTTGGGTTTATTGCTCTTTTTTTCTCTTTTTTACTTTTTTTGCTACCAAGGCGCCTATTGCTAGGTTTTCACCAAGGAAATTTTTCTCTTTTTCAATTTTTTTGATTTTTTCTCATTTTTTTGCTTTTTTTTATCATCAAAGTGCCTATTTGCTAGGTTTTCACCAAGACAACATTTTTTGATTTTGCAATGTTTTTTTATTTCTTCATGCTCAATTTTCTCCTTTTTCTAATTTTTTTGCTTTGCCAATGCTTTTGACTTTTTGATCTTTCTGATTTTTTGTATTTTGATCCTTTCTCCTTTTTTTTTTTTAACTTTTTCTCATGTATAAAGAAGATTCTAACTCATCTGATACTCTTTCATCTGATACTCTCTCATCTGATTAGGTATGAAACCTATTTAAGTGGATACTATTAATGGGTTCTTGCAACTCATCTCCTTCACAATCAGCTAGTTTGTATGTTCTCATTCCAAAAGAAGAAAGAATTACAAAAAGACCAAGCCAATTTGCTTCCCATTTTCCTTTCTTTTCCCTATCTTATTTATTTTTAGGGTTTTCTCTTAACACTAAGTCTCCCACTTGAAATCCTCTTGGTTTGATGTGTTTGTTTTAGTTTCTTGAAATTTGATTCTGATACACTTTAAAATGATCATTTTCTTATGTTTGATGTTCCTCCAACAATTCCAATTGTTGAGGTTGGGCAACCCTATAATCCTCATCCATGATTAATTCATGTAGTGACACTCTTAGGGGTGGTATTTCAACTTCTAAGGGTAGAACAGCTTCAGCCCCATAAACCAAGGAAAATGGTGTAGCTCCTATTCGTGTATGGATGCTAGTTCTATAGGCCCACAATGTCAGTTTTATCTGAATATGCCAATCTCTTCCTGACTTATCAACTAATCTCTTCAATATTTTGAGGATGTTCTTGTTTGTAGCTTCGGCTTGTCCATTACCTTGAGGATAGTAAATGGAGGAAGAATGATGAATAATATGAAATGTTTCACAAAGTTCATCCACATATTTGTTCTTGAATTTTTTTCCATTATCTATAATGATGGCATGAGGAATACCATATCGACAAATAATGTGATTAAGGATAAACATGGAAATCTACTTCCCTGTGGTGGTTGTTAAAGGAATAGCCTCTACCCACTTAGTGAAATATTTTGTCACTGTGAGGATATACTTATGTCCATTAGAAGATGGTGGGTAAATCATGCCAATTAGATCAAAACCCCATTGATAAAATGGCCATGGTGTGACAAAAGGATGTAATTCTTGTGCAAGTGCATGTATCATTCACCGTGATATTGGCATTTAGCACAAACTTTCACAAATTGACAAGCATCTTTTTCTAAGGTTTTCCAAAAATACCCCATGCGAAAGATTTTCTTTGCTAAATTTAATCCACTAGAATGTGAACCACAAATCCCCTCATGGACATCTCTTAAATATAACCTAGATTCCTCTTCCTCTAGACATCTAAGGAGTGTTTTTTCATGACCCTTATGATACAATGTGTCAGATAATATGGTATAACGGGCTGATTGTCTTATGAAATGTCATTTTTGGGCTTGGGTTTGGTCCAAAGGTAGGGTTTGATTTATAAGATAAGTGTAAATTGGTCCATACCAAGGTGAGTCATGTACATTAAGAAGGGATATTATTTGGGTATCAGGTAAGTCAAATGCCAGTTTTTCCAACTCTTCCACCAAGAATTCATACCTCACATTCTGATTAGGTATTTGGTGTAATGAAGCTAAAGTAGCCATTTCATCGGCAACACTATTTTTTTCTCATGGAATTTTCTCAAAGGTAATCAAAGAAAAATATTTCTTCCAATCATCCACCATCCTTTTATATGGCATCAATTTTTCATCTTTGGTATTGTATTCATCATTTATTTGGTTGATGACTAATTGAGAGTCTCCATAAACTTGTAATTCCATGACATTCCATTCTTAAACCATTTTAAGACCTATGACCAAAGCTTCATATTAAGAAATATTATTTGTGCAAGGAAACAATAGTTTGTAATATTTTGGAATTATGCAGCCTTGAGGTGTTATCAAAATAATTCCTTCCCCTGAACCACTTTGAGTATAGGATCCATCAAAATATAGAGTCCATATCTTTGCTTCCACATTAACAATCTCTAAATTAGGAAATTCCACTTTTATTGGTTGTGTATACTTTAAAGGATATTCGTCCAACTGATCAGCAATGACTTGTCCCCTAATTTCTTTCCTATCCACGTACTCAATGTCAAACTCACTAAGTACCATCACCCACTTTGCAATTCTTCATGTTAGGGATGTTTTACTAAGTAGATATTTCAAAGGATCAATTATGGAAATTAACTTTACTTTATGCATCAACATGTAATGTCTAATCTTTTGAGAGGAAAAAACCACAACTAGGCAAGCCCTTTACATGAATCTATAGTTCAATTCATACTTTATCAATGTTCTACTCAAGTAGTAAATGGCTCTTTCTTTTCCTTCATTGTCTTCTTGTGCCATTTGGACCCCTAAAGATTTTTCCATTACTGATATGTAAACTAACAAAGGTTTTCCTTTAATAGGTGACATTAAGATGGGTGGATTCACCAAGTATGTTTTTAACAATGTGAAATCTTTGTCACATTCTTCATCCCATGTAAAAATAGTGTCTTTATGTAACAACCTTGTGAATGAATGGCATTTTTCCACCAATTGGGAGATGAATCTCCTTATAGATTAAAGTCTTCCTTGAAGAGACCTCATTTGGCTAATATTCTTAGGAATTTCCATGTCCATTATTGCTTTTACTTTCTCAGGATCTACTTCAATGCCTTTTGCAGAAATAATGTAACCTAAGAGTTTGTCGGATTGTACCCCAAAAGCACACTTCTTTGGATTGAGTCTCACTTTGAATTGCTCTAACCTTGTGAAGATCTTGTCTAATATTGGTAAGTGATCCTTTATTTCATGTGATTTTTCTATAATATCATCCACATAGTCTTCTAAATAGGTATGCATCATATCGTAGAAGATGGTAGTCATTGCTCTTTGGTAAGTTGCTCCAAAATTTTTGAGACCGAAGGGAATCACATTCCAAAAAAAGTTTCCCCATGGCCATGTAAAATTTGTCTTTTCTTGGTCTTCAGGTGTAATTTGAATTTGATTGTATCCACTAAATCCATCCATCAAGGAAAGCATAGATGACCCCCTGTTAGGTCCACTATTGTATCAATGCTACGTAGTGGAAAATCATCTTTTGGGCAAGCAAGATTGAGATCTCTAAATTCTGTGCAAACTCTAATAGATTTGTCATGTTTTGTGACTAGTACAATGTTGGATATCCATTCTAAATATACAATTACTCTTATGAATCCAACCTTTAGGATTTTTTCCAATTCTACTTTTACTAAAAGTGCCACATGAGGGTGCATCTTTCTCAATTTTTGCTTGATGGGTTTCACATTTAAATGATACATTATGAAGCTTGGATCCAGCCATGGCATGTCAGTATAAGACCATGCAAAGTTAATTTTATTTTCTTGAAATAATTTGATGAACTCCTTTCTTTATGATGGACTCAAAGATGTTGCTAGATGAACAAACTTAAGATCCTCTTAGGTGACAATGTTAACTTTCTCCGTTGGTTCAATAAGGATGGGTGATCTTTCATCTTCATGTTTGGGTAGGGAATCCAACCTCTCTTCTTTAGGTGCCACAATTGGGTTTTCACCTTTGGAAATATCTAATATTTTGACCTTTTTAGGTTCTAGTACTGCCACGTGGTGGTTTTCACCACTAGACCTTTTCATTTTTTTATATTTTTTTCTTTTATTTTGTAGATTGAGAGGTTGGACTCCTACCTCTATCATCATGTCTAGATTGTATTCATTGGTGGAAGAAGATGGCTCAACTACATTTAGTTATTGGGTCATTGCAACGTCATTGGGAAAGTATAATAGGTCATTTGGTTCGGATAAATCCCAATCAATGAGTTTGAGGTGCATTAAGGATAAAAATTCATTTGGAAAATTTTCATTTGAAGGGTTTAAGGACATCACCTCATTTGAAGGTTCGTACATTGTATCATTTAGGTCTATGACATGGGATTCCTCAAGATGTTCCATGGAAGTTGGATCAAAGTCTCCCTCACAAGAGTCCTCACTAATTTCCATAGGAAAGAATACATTTGGATTAAATAAAAAATTTGAATCACCCCCCCACGAAGGTACCCAAGGTTCACCTACCCATTGACTAGTCCTAGATGCTAAATCCCTATGTTGGATTCTTGAGGTTCACTTGATACTTGTGAAAGAATTTGAGCCTTGATGTTCATTTTCTTGACTTGTAACATTGGGAATAGTTACATATGTGTGAATAACATAAACTTCTATGTCATGACAAGAATCTTCGGAAAAGGAATCCCACTCATAATCCCTAGAATCATCTTCACTTTCAGAACCAACCATGTGCACATGTTCATGGGAATCATGCATCAAACTTGAACTTTCTCCTTTATATTGAAAACCTATTCTGGCTTTCTCTTCTTTTTCTCTCCAAGCTGGTTCAATGGGTTCTAATAATCCTCTATTTTGAACTCCTAAGGGTCCTCTTCCCTTATATCCCATTTTTTGCATGATTTGATACTCTTTCCCATATTGATCGGTTTGAATGTTGATGTGTTGCACCCTTTCCATAGAATGATTTGAAGTGTCTTCTTCCTTATAGAGTCATTGTAGTACTTCATTATCCTCCTTCTCTAAGGAAGATTTATTACTCTCTCTTACAAAATGAGCATTGTATTTATGAGTGGGATGAGCACTTGATGGCTTCCCATGTGTTCTAGGAGAGTTTGGTAAATCAAATAGGGAAATGGAATATTCCCCCACTCCCTTGGAGTTGATTCTACATTATTTTTCAAAGGTGTGCATCAATTCACTCGTCTTTTGATATTGATCCTTCTTAGCTTGTTCTCTTTCTTCCTTGGTAGGTTTTGAAGCTTCCATCTTCAATGTAGAAGTATTAACTAAATTATCATGTGAATTTTGACCCTCATAACTCATCTTTTATTTTCCCTTAGTTGTTGTAGTTGAGTTAGTTTGATTAGGGTTTGAGATGGAAGTAGCATTTCATATCAACTTTGAACTTTCCTCTTTAGGTTCTTCAATAGTATCATTAGGGATGACTCCTTCCCTATTGTGAGGAATAAGAAATTCATGACTTGGCTTCAATGTGTTGCAATATTGGAAGGGATTAGAATATCCTCCAATTGTGATCTTGTCACCTCTATGTGGAAATTTTATGCATTGGTGATGAGTAGAAGGTACCGCTTGCATCTCATGAATCCAAGGTCTTCCCAATAGGATATTATAAGTTAATTTCATGTCAAGAACTTGACATATGGTTTTTTTTATAGGCCCCACTTAGATAGGTAAAACAATCATGCCTTTTTAAGACCTTTCTTCCTCATCATAATCCTTAATAATGATTTCTTCTTAGGGTTAATAGATGATTCGGATATCCCTAAAGCCTTGAAAAGGTTTAATGTACAAATATTGAGATTCACTCCCCCATCAATGAGAACTCTCTTAACCATATTCCTTTGGATTAACACTTCTATATGCAAGGGTAAATTTTGAGGGTGAGTAATAGACATGTCATCTTGTTTGGAAAACGAAAGGCAATGAGGAGCTATTAGATGTCCCACCATATTTTGAAACTTATTCTCCTCCAAGGTTATAGGAACATTGATTTCCACTAGGGATTTTTCCATTATTTCTTTGTGACTAGGAGATAGTTTCAACAACTCCAAAATAGATATTTGTGCTAGATTTTTATGCAATTGGTCCACCAAACTATAAGGCCTTAATGAAGATGATGTTGGTTTAGCCAAAGTAGTTGTTGAAGTAAGACCAAATGTATTAGGGGCACTTCCTTGTAGGGTAACTCTTACTGCTTGCCCCCTAGTTACAACATTAGAGGACTCTTGAAAAGGTTGTTATTTTATTACCACAACATTGATAGTACTATTTGTTACAAAGTTGACTTCCTGAGGAAGCATGACTTATTTTTTGTTGTCAATCATGGAAAAAAAGTCATACTTAAGTTCTGTCATAAAAGGAAAAATGACTAAGTGTAAAAATAGAGCAGACATACACATACACAGATCAACACATCAGCGCACATGTTAGAGATCACACCAAAGCATGTGTGCTTAGGTATATACTCTATGGTGTATATAAATACTACATCCAAACACATAGAGTATGAAACATCTGTATGGAGAAGTTACAAGCATATTAGTAAACCTGCAGTCCAGGAAACAGAGCATGGAAGCCGACTACAGTTTTGATCAGCGTGAATGATTTTATAATGTAATGGCTAAGCGCCTTTAGTTATAAGTTTGTATTAATGTAATTAATGTTTTAGTAAACACACTTAGGCTGAATTGTTTGGAAGCGTTGTATATTTTTGTTTTAGGGCCGACTAGTGATTTGTTTTGGGTCGCGCCTATTCAAATTTGAAGATATAAGTATGTAATGTAAAGATATGTTACAAGTGTTGATTATGATGTAAGTAGAAGTTACAAAGGAATATTATAATGAAGTCACAAGATGATATAGCTCTTTAAAGGAGTAATAGCATCCACACATACACGAAACTGATCAGACAACAGTGTCACTATAGCAGTTCATTTTTGATATAGTGCATATCAACATTTAGAGGGTTGTAGCCTTCATCTTATTGGGCAGTGAGCCTAGGCAGTGAGCCATAAACCCCTAACAGGGTTATTGTAAAAGACTCCTAACAGGGTCAGACCTTTAACCAGGTCATTGTACTTAATTTGTAAAGACTGCTTCTAACAAGGCAAAGGAACTTTAACAGGTTCATTATACCTAGTACAATAGTTTGTGGGTACTAATCCCCACCGGAGTTTTCCTCTGATCAAGGTTCTCCGTAATCATATCATGTGTTATTTGTTCTTGTTCTATGTTTCTTTGGATGCACATTTGATATATGTTTAATTGGCTGAAATATAATTAATAGATAAACACTGATTCACCCCCC